>LPNX010985864.1:138324-155895 GCA_001517045.1 Pseudotsuga menziesii
GCTTAACTGATCGGATGAACCGCAGCCAAGTGCAAAGCATACACACCGGAGTGTTGTCAATTTTAGTAAATTTTAAAATAGTTGTTCTTGTTAAAATCAAAACTCTTCAGGAACCTCTTTTGATCCAAGTGCATCTCAATCGGGGAATCAAGGAAGGATTAATTTTATTATAGCTGATGAAACAATTGATGAAAAGGAAAACAAAGTTACACAATGCTGGTTTTCTAATTAGTCCTACCATGCATCTCTTTCCCCTTTCGGGTCAATTAGGAAGTCGTGAGGTAAGTATTAAGATTGCTTTGAAACCTCAGATATGGAATATGGAAATGATTTAAATCAAAGTATACTACCATGTAGATTAGAACTACGCTAGATTGCAAAAAGAGGAACGAAAAGCAAAAAAAAAAGACCTTTTTCTTTTTATTAGCAGCGATTTACAATATCAACAAATTAAAATTGATGCACTTTGGTCCTTGTTATCTGGGATCCAAAGGCTTACAACAAGCTTGTAACAAGCTAGAATTAAAACACAGCAGTGGGGGAAGCTTCCGGGAAGCTTTGGTTTGTCCAAGAGTCAGAAATTGGGTAGAGTCTCCTTCTCTTTTTTGTTAGACCTGCTAAAAAAACAGCGAGCAATTAAAATCAAATGTGCCCAAACACACTTTAAAAGTGTTTTGGGTCACCACACTAGTTACTGGAAAAAAACTGAGTAAAAATCTATTAAGTTGGGGTAATCTAGTTTTGCAAAAAAAGGAACCAAAGAAAGCAAGCTTTCATTGGGATCTTGGCTTGCTATTTAGGAAACCAATGAGATGTGCACTTTTATTGCAGAATGTGAAACTTTAAAGTACAGCAAAGAAAACTACCTTAAAAGCAAGCTACAAATTTTCTTTAAAATGCTTGCAAAAAAGAGGATAATTCCATCTAGATCTCTTAAAATATGACTTTATATGCAAAAGGGAACTGAGATCTAAACTTAAGAAAGGATCTTACTAACTAGATCTATATGTAATTTTCTTTGTGAGACAGATCTAAGCAATAAGATTCTTTAAAAGTAACCAATTTGAAGAGAAATTAAGATTTTGAAGGAGGAAGAGAGAGAAAGAGTGTTTGAAGCCTAGGAATGTTGGGCTTTGGAGTCTGCTTTGGTGGAACACCGAGGGACTATGTCATTTAGAAGATCTTGAAGATGAGGAATTTGCAAACCAGCTCAACCTCTTGTACAAGCGATATCACCTGCAACTTGGAAATCCTTGCACAAACAGATGGTTAAAACATAGGTGCTGCTGGAAGAGATAATTGGAAAGTATGCAATTAAACTTAAAATACATACAACTCCAAAAGATCTGAAACAAGCAGCAGTAAGAGCATAAATCAAACTAGAATAAAATCTTACCCTAATGGGAGGGAGCTCTCTTCTTCAAGGCCAACAATTAACCAGCAAAAGCAGTGATAAATAACACATATTATACCTCATAAGCATTTAACAATCACCATCCACACTTGAAGAGCATTACACCATAGATATTTCCTCCAAAGCTTCTTTATTCCAAAATAATAAACAATACAATACAAGAGCAACAGCACCTCAATCCTAGTTCTAACTAGCTTGGAAGAGGCTGCTTGTGCTTTGATTTATACAAAAACTAGGAGATCCAGCCCAGGGGGGTGCAAATCCCAAGGAGATAGACCACTGTAGCTGAAGGAGAGTCCATCAATGCCTGATTTGTGTCTAGCTGAGCCAGATCTGAGTCTCACTTAGTGCAACTGTCAATCGGGGGGCTGATCTGACTGACACCTCAAATTGTTGACTGGAGCATCCATTAAAACTCATCCAGATGAGCCCAAACGTGTGGAGGAGAGAGGGAGGGAGAAATTCCCCATAAAGGATGCTGAAGTTCAACTCTAGATCTGTCCAGATCACCTACTTCAGTCAAGGATTTTTCAGATCCAGTCAATCTAGTTCAGATCTGACTAATTTCAAAAATATAGATGGTGGACTGGGCCGCAACCGGTAAAACCCTTTGTTTTTGTTACTTGACCTATGGTAGCCGCACCGCAAACCAGATGGATTTCCTATACCAAACAGTCACGGGCTAGTTGGGAACGTTGACTGGGGAAAATCCCTTGCTGTTGTTACCTGCGAATTTTCAGGCCTCAACAGAAGGATACCTTATTCAAAAAATGCAAACCTGCGTGATGATTCAGAATGGGTGGAATGGATGGGAGATCATAGGCATGCATAATATCATCAAACTTCTTCCAAAACTGGTAATTAGTAGCCCAGGCTGCTTCTATCCATGACTGGACAGGGTTGATATACAAATCAGAGTGATGAGGCAGATTGACTACACCATCATACTGATCATCGAGGCTTACCAAATGATAATTCCTTGTATAAGCCCCGAGTGGCTCCAAATCATGAGGAGACTCTATATGTGAATATGATAGTTGAGATTGATATTCTACTAACTGCACCACATCTATCTTTTCACAACACTACTTCTCCAGGTCTTCATTATTGATACCTTTGTGCGGCTCTGCATGATATGACTCTGAATGATCATATAAGAGTTTTGAATGCTCCTCTTCCATTCTAGGATTTTCCCAGGTCTCCAGATCCATGCTCCCTCCTTCAAACATGCCATATATAGAAAAATCAACAAAACCATCAAAAGTTTCTGGTTCATTATTTTCCTCTTTATTCATGTCACAGACTAGATTTTCCATGAATATCCAGGACTCCTCATCAACATATTTGTTAGAGATAAGGGAGTCTTCATCACTTGTACCATGCTCCAAGTTATACTTGTCCTCAATATATGGAGAACACGTAGGAGTCTCATAATGTACATTACAGTTTTCATCATAAGTTTCACTATAAGATTCTGCAATGGTTTCATCCTTAGGCTTGCACTGTTTAGCTGGTGACAAAGGGTAGGCCTGGCCTACCATGTATACATGATCAGGCTCGCTTGAAGTTGTTTCCTGACTACTGAACTCGGCCATTCCATGTTCTATAACCTGGTTTTCTATATAGCAATTGATTTCTTGGTGGAATTGATCACAAGGTCTACACCATGGAATGACTTCTTCTACCAGGATAGTTGAGTCTAAATAGTTTGGAATCCTAGGTTCTTGCTGAGGAGCTTTCTTCTGATACACCTGATTCTGTTTAGTATGAAAGTTCCTAGGTTCATTATTTCTTTCCATGGTGATTATTCTGTTCTGGATATGATTCAGTTGTGCAGACTATTTTGCCATGATTTGGTTTTGACTAGTAACCAATTCTTTTATCATGTTAGTTACCTTTTCCATGGGGTTTTTGGACGTTTCCTCTAATTCAACGGCTTTTCCCTTCTCTTTGTTGTATGAAGTGTTTCCCCTAGTGTAACTTGGAATGTTGGATTTTCCTAAAGACTACATATTCTTTTCTATTTTCTCGGCCAATTCCTGAGCAGTTTTTAGATCGGTCGGCTCTTTGCCCTTAACTGGTACCTCAAATCACCAGTGAAAGCTTCGATGTAAGATATGAGGATGGATGCATCCCTTGGCTTGATTTCTCTAGGGAGGTCCGCAACCACATGCCTGAACTTAGTATTAAATTCATCAATGGTTTCATTCTCCATTTTCCTTATGTTATGAAGGGCAGCAAGCAGATGTCTTGGTTCTTTTTTTTCCTCCCATTTCTCCTTAAAACCCTCTAGGAATTCACTAAGAGTTTTATATGAATCATCATCTAGGTCGAAGTACCATTCTTCAGCGTCATATTCTAAGGATAAAGAAAAGAGCTTCATTTTGACATCGTCATGGTCATGGACAGCATCATTGCAATAACTGACCAGGTGCTTTTCAAACTTTCAAAGGTGAGACTTGGCAGTGATGGCATTATTTCCCTGAAATATCAGGAGCTTCTTGATAGCATTTTTTGGAATGGCATGGGGAGCACCTGCTATCTGAGAAAAGTCAAGGGGTTTGAATAATTATGTCATTTCTTGAGACTGGTGAACATGACTCTCTACAAATATGTGATAGATATCTGAGAGGGATTGGTCTCCTAAATTTTCAAGGTTTCTACGGGAAGTCTGCCTATTTAATCTTTTCCTAATAAACCTTTCGGGATCAAGGAGAGGATTGAATAATTGTCGGCGGTTTTTTCGGGTAGAAATTCTTGAAGGAATGTTAAACAGTGGAGTCGCCAGATGGATCAAGTTTTAATTTTTATGTTTTTTAAAGACTAGATCAATCAAAAGTTTTTATCTTTTTAGTTGTTTAGAAAAAAGTTAAGCTAAGTCGTACTTGGGAATAAAAAGATTTGTCCCTGACAACGCCGCCAAAAAGTGTTTCCACCTTTCACACACCTGGGTCATGTGGAAGAAATCTTCAAGCCACTTGGTGTGTCCTTGGTTGCAAGTCTCGAGTCAAGGCTGTCACCTTGTTCTTGACTCCTCCGTTAAGGCTCAACTCCTAACGAAGCCAAGGGGGGTAGACCCTATTAAGTT
The DNA here is from genome assembly GCA_001517045.1 of Pseudotsuga menziesii. NCBI lineage: Eukaryota > Viridiplantae > Streptophyta > Pinopsida > Pinales > Pinaceae > Pseudotsuga > Pseudotsuga menziesii. Next base: position 142,827 of record LPNX010985864.1, read on the forward strand.
ACCAAGGAAAAATTATTTAGTATGGTGATGTTAAATTGAATGAGTTACTTAGGAGTTTGAAATTTAACCATAAACAACCATAGATGACAAGATACAAAATGAGCGCACGAAAGCACAATGCTAAGACACAATATATATATATATAGCAAGAAAATAGTCAGTGCCTTAAAATAGAGTCAAAATATAATCAATGTACTTGCATGTGCTTGGATTGAATGTTTTGTGATTGTCTCTTAGTACATTTTAAGTTAATGTGAAATATGAGTTGATTAAAATTAGGCGAAAAGGGGGGACTCCAGATATACCCGAGAGTACTTGGAGTATGTCCAAAACTAAACCATCACGGCTACCCACAAGGAATATGTGGGTTGAATGGAGTGATTGAGGCTGTTGTTCATAATGCACCCACAGGTGTAACAGAGATCGGCGCCCCAAGGTCACTTTTCAGGAGTTCTCGCTTCCTTTGGGTATTTTGCCACCGTAATGGTTTGATCTAGGTGTTGAATTTTCACCTGATGACTTGTCAATTTGGGAGAGTGAATCCAAATTATTATATTCACTCAAGTGCTTTTGATGCATCTTGACTTATCAGACGAACCGCAGCCAAGTGCAGAGCATACACACCAGAGCCTTATTAATTTTAGTAAATTTTAAGATAGGTGTTCTTGTCAAAACGAAAACCCTCATGGAACCTCTTTCGATCCAAGTGGATCTCAATAGGGGAATAAAGAAGGGGTTAATTTTATTATAGCTGATGAAACAATTGATGAAAAGGAAAACAAAGTTACACAATGCTGGTTTTCTAATTAGTCCTACCACGCATCTCTTTCCCCTTTCGGGTCAATTGGGAAGTCGTGGGGTAAGTATTAAAATTACTTTGAAACCTCAGATATGGAATATGGAAATGATTTAAATCAAAGTATACTACCCTATAGATTAGAACTACGCTAGATTGCAAAAGAGGAACGAAAAACAAAAAACAAAAAAGATAAAGATGCAAATCCCCCCAGGGGGGATGGTGATTCGAAAGGACCTTTTCTTTTTATTAGCAGTGATTTACAATATCAGCAAATTAAAATTGATGCAATTTGTTCCTTGTTATCTGGGATCCAAAGGCTTACAACAAGATTGTAACAAGCTAGAATTAAAACACGGCGGTGGGAGAAGCTTCCGGGAAGCTCTGGTTCGTCCAAGAGTCGAAATTTGGGCAGAGTCTTCTTCTCTTTTTTGTTAGACTTGCTAAAAAAAAGTGAGAAATTAAAATCAAATGTGCCCAAACACACATTAAAAGTGTTTTGGGTCACCACACTAGTTACTGGAAAAATACTGAGTAAAAATCTGTTAAGTTGGGGTAATCTAGTTTTGCAAAAAAAGGAACCAAGGAAAGCAAGGTAAGCAAACTTTCTTTGGGATCTTGGCTTGCTGTTAGGGCAACCAATGAGATGTGCACTTTTATTGCAGAATATGAAACTTTAAGGTACAACAAAGAAAACTACCTTAAAAGCAAGCTACAAATTTTCTTTAAAATGCTTGCAAAAAAGAGGATAATTCCAGCTAGATCTCCTATAATATGACTTTATATCCAAAAGAGAACTGAGATCTAAACTTAAGAAAGGATCTTACTAACTGGATCTATATGTAATTTTCTTTGTGAGACAGATCTAAGCAATAAGATTCTTTAAAAGTAACAAATTTGAAGAGAAATTAAGATTTTGAAGGAGGAAGAAAGAGAAAGAGTGTTTGAAGCCTAGGAATGTTGGGCTTTGGAGTCTGCTTTGGTGGTGGAACACCGAGGGACTATGTCATTCAGAAGATCTTGAAGATAAGGAAGATGCAAAGTAGCTCAACCTCTTCTACAAGCAATATCACATGCAACTTAGAAATCCTTGCACAAATAGATGGTTAAAACATAGGTCCTGCTGGAAGAGATAATTGGAAAGCATGCAATTAAACTTAAAATACATACAACTCCAATAGATCTGAAACAAGCAGCAGTAAGGGCATAAATCAAACTAGAATAAACTCTTACCCTAACGAGAGGGAGCTCTCTCCTTCAAGGCCAACAATTAACCAGCAAAAATAGTGATAAATAACACAGATTATACCTCATAAGCATTTGGCAATCACCATCCACAGATGAAGAGCATTACACCATAGATATTACCTCTAAAGCTTCTTTATTCCAGAGTAATAAACAATACAATACAAGAGAAACAACACCTCAATCCCAGTTCTAACTAGCTTGGAAGAGGCTACTTATGATTTGATTTATACAAAAACTAGGAGATCCGGCCCAGGGGGGCGCAAATCCCAAGGAGATAGACCACTGTAGCTGAAGGAGAGTCCATCAATGCCTGATTTGTGTCTAGCTGAGCCAGATCTGAGTCTCACTAATTGCAACTGTTAATTGAGGGGCTGATATGACTAACACCTCGATCTGTTGACTAAAGCATCCACCAAAACGCATCCAGATAAGCCCAAACGTCTGGAGGAGAGAGGGAGGGCGAAATTTCCCATAAAGGATGCAGAAGTTCAACTCTGGATCTGTCCATATCACCTCCTTTAGTCAAGGATTTGTTAGATCCAGTCAATCTGGTTCAGATCTAACTGATTTTAATCAAATCAGTTGAGAATCCACTGATCTAGGATTTTTTATTTGCTCATTATTCATCAATTTATTAATTAAAATAATCAAATAATTGATATTTTGGGGCTTTCTGACTTAAGTGATGGAAAATCACTCAAAACAAGGAAAAAGTGGGTCCATGGGTTTACATGGTTCTCTTAGCTTGAAAATGAGTACCTACATGACTGAAACTGATTATTTGGCCCACTTTTATTACAAAATCAATTTTTCCACTTAAACTATTAAAAAATAGTCTAAGTTTTGGAAAAATTAAATTTTAATAAAAAACACTGAAAAAAAATTTAAAAATTGAAAAAACCTAGGGGGACTTAAACATGTTCATATGACTCGACCATGATGCCTATCATGTTTATACATTTACACGGACTCTAATAACCTCAATAGGCCTAAATGCCAAGCCGACCAACCCAACTTTGGAGGTATGGAGTGAAAAACTCAGAAATTATCAGTTGTTTATTCAACAATCAATAATAACCAAGGGAAAAAACACCCTGGGCTGATCAGATTGACAAATAAATTCTAAGAGACCAAGTCTTTTACAGACACTATCATGCTAGAACATTTATTACAATTCCGCCATGGGATATGAACATGTGATATAGTACAACAAAGTTTCCCAGAAACAAGACTGAAGATCTTCTGAAGTCTGAACAAGTTATCCTTGTCCGGTTCACCAGTATCTCTTGATAAAAAACCACTAAGTACAATTGAGGTGGTAACATTCTGGCTCCAACTGTGGGACGTGTGCTCGATCTGGTCTTTAAGGCAAGGAGAGGATACGAGAACACCAGAATCTCTGGTTTATATACCTTGTAAAAACATCTCAACTTGACAAGAAAACCTCAGTAGCACAAGATTTATATAAAAATCAAATGAACCATTAATCTGATTTATTTAAAAAATAAATAAATGTAACTAACTAATGAAAACCAAAATGTTTGATTATAGCTAAGTACAAAACAAAAAATGCGGAAAGTAAATGCTCTTTTTTAGGAGCTTATTTTCCTACTCTAAGCATGATATAAAAAATTAAGTGTAATAAAAAATCCAATGTAACCACCTAAGCATTTTATTAACATAAAAAAAAATTCCTTGTCTTTGGTTACCAGCCAAAGTAAGGTGTTGCAGCTGCAACAATTTCCCAAAATTCTAAAAATTTTAGGACCCTCCTTTTATCTTGTTTTGCTCAGCTTGTTTCGGTTTGCTTAATTTTGTTGTTGTTTGTTCAAGGAATATATTTATGCAAATGTTGTTAATGTTGTCTACGGCTTACTTTGAGTTCTTACCCCGTCGTCAGAAGTTGTCGAGACTATGGATCGGATTTGCAGTTAACTGCGCGCCCGCCGTTGCGGAGATTTAGTTGAGAGACGGTCCGATCGAAGATATATTTCCTTTGATGCGCTTTACTTTTATTTTTCTCATTATCGGCAGCCTTATTGGAATACCGTCGGAAATTGTTGACTCTACAATTTCCGCTGTTGTGGATGATGTATTGTGAGCCCCTCGATGCTTGTATTGATTTTTTCCGATTCCCGCCCGTTTTTTATTCGCAAGACCGCAGTCTTGTAGCTCCCGCCGTTGCTGCTCTGGAAGGCACTATTCTTCCGATTTAGTTCGACTATGTTTGCCGCTTGGCCGATCTTTCTCGCTTAAGTCATGTTTGTTTTACCTCCGATTTTGACTGGTCTGCGAAACTCGGTGTCTTTACAGTTTCCACTATTGCGATGCTTCAACCAACTATTGGTCCGATGTCTTAGTCCGGTGAGCTTCGATGCGAAGCATTTATTTGTTGCTATTGCTGATGTTCCATTTGACACTGCGGATCTTGCAGTCATTTCATCATCCGTCGTTGCGAATATGCTGCTGACATGATCGTCGATCTCGTAGTCGTTTTTCCGCCCGATGGTCTTATTTTTTCCCGCCGATTGTTTGTTTACCAGGATGTATATATTTGGGGATTGGGGTTTATTATTTTCTATTGTTTTTTATGTGAATTGCCTGTGTTGTCGTTGTCGTTGTCGTTTCGAGCAGGACCTGTACTCACTGTCGGTACCTCGTTCCTAGGTGGCTCCACCATCGACATTTGTGGATTCTTCTTGGCCAGTCGAACAACGCCTTGCCAGGTAGGCCTTTTTTCCTCGTTTCTACCTCTTCTTTTCGAATTATTGATCTGGGTTTGTCGCCCTTAGTTAGTTCCCACCTCTGCGGTTAACGAATACTTAGGTTTATGTTTTTCAGCGCTTATATTGTTTGCGTAGACGGTATGGCTATCCGGTGTAGGAATTTTTGTTTGCTGAATGATTAAATTCGTTGTCGTTATGAGCTTGCGAACCGCACCCGGATGTTTGAGAAACCGGTGCAGACGAGCATTACGTTGTCTGCACTAGTTTCCCCCAGTCTGTGTATGGCCGTCCGGGGAGGGTAGTTCCCTATTAGTTTGCAGAGGAAGGTGTTTTCTTGTTTAATTCGAAGTACCGAGGTTTTGGTCTCCGAGTCTTTGGGTCGCTCGCGTTTTGTGGACTAGGGTCGCGGTTTTGAGGTTACACCCCATTTAGGATGAGATTGGAAATAGGATGATTTATTTCATAGCGCCGAGGGGGTGATTTGAGACTGTTTTCCTTGACGGGAGGGAGATTTTCTTCATTGTAGCAAGGCCATGATGTTATGAGTCGATTACGCATTTTTTAGTCATGGGAAGGTTTTAGTTCTTTTTGGCATATTCGTCTTTGTGCAGAAAATCTTGGTAGTTAAATATTGTTTGTTTATTTTTCATAGCTTCAATCATGACTAGCCTAAACGAGGTAAATGCTCATATAGTTTGTCTTCATTCTTTGAATATTACTTAGAAATGGCTCAACAGAACCTAAAGGATTTTGTGTATGACAGGGAAATCTTTCCAAACACGAGATGTCTAAAATGCAGAAGAAGAAGGCCCCAATAGTGGAGGATGAACCCGATGTTGAAATTGTCACCAAGGTTGAATACACTTACAAAGACACCAGATGCATAGTGGGTGTGGAACCTGAATATAAATGGGGGTAAATCTACAGACTGATAACACATTGGGAGGTACCTGACACAGGTTTTGAGGAGGAAACTATATATGCAAATATAGAGAGATCTGCTTTGATGAGGGTGGCTACCAGACCTGAGCTTTTCCCATGCTCAAAGGTGATTGGATGGATTCTGCCTAGGGCAGATGTAACTACCATGATTTTGGCCAACATTGACAAACAGGGTGATGCTGCTTATAGCCCTGGTTACGTATCAGTAGCCTACCACTTACCAGAGGCCCAAGTATACTTGACTGAAGACTGGCTAAAGAAAGTTAATCTGGACCTAGTTTGAGACACTGAAAAGAATGCCGATACCTGGCAAGAGTTTTAGAACTAGGCCATCAAGGGAATATGACACTGCCACCTTAAGGACCCCTTACAGGTTCATTGCCTTGATGCTGAAAAGGATTTTCAAGAGAGCCCACTGTAAAAATTTTAAGTTGGTTTGGGTTCCTATCATATTCTATGTTGCAACCCAAGAGAACATGTTCAACTGGGCGAACATTGTATCAAATAACCTCTCGGCCTGCATTGCTTCAGCATTGGGAGGGAAGTCCTAGAAAAAATCAGAATTCTACATGAGCTCTATACTGATTGATTGCATACTATGCAATCAATCCTTTCCAAACCTGAAGTGTATTTGGGACCGAGAGAGAACACTAGTCTACTCAGCCTACAAGCCACTGTGGGTACATAAGTACCACAGTTACTATACAGAAGTGTGTGAACACTTCATTATGCCATTATATACATTGATTTTCTTAAAAGAATGCAATTGCATGTCAGAAGAAGCATTGCAGGTTATTGAAGAATATGCGGATTACTACTTAACGGAGGATGGACTGTATATTAGAATGTATGGATGCTTCAGAGCACCTTCACTACTTCCAAAGTATGCCATTGATTATGTGGTACACAAGGAGGCAGTCAGGCAGGTCTTCTTGGATGGCATAGGGAGTTTTTTATTTAAACATAAAAAGGCAACTTATCCTCCCTTATCATTCAGGTTGGAAAGCTATAAGTTCACAAGAGTTAAGAAAGTCGATGAATTTGTAGAAGAATTAGGGAAATAAATTTCCACAGGAATGATTCTCGGAATAAAGTGGCAGAGCACTGCAGGGAAGCAAATGTACATTTTGAGTATACAAGCCACTGGGATAAAAACGAATCCATTTTCTGAAATGCAGAAAACATAACTGCATTAAAAAAAAGATTTAAAAAGAAAATCACTACTAAAGGTGGGAAAGGACAAGATGAACAGAAAAAGGCGAAGGAAGAGGAAACTAGCATTAGAGGAAATTTGGGGTCTAAAATGGGCCTTATAAGAAAACGTGCCAAAATAAGTTTTTGTGAGTTGGAATTCAAGAACCAATAGAATTTCAATAAAATAAGTCAACCATAATCATTAGAGGAAATTTGGGGTCTAAGATGGACCTTATAAGAAAACGTGCCAAAATAAGTTTTTGTGAGTTGGAATTCAAGAACCAATAGAATTTCAATAAAATAAGTCAACCATAATGGTTGAATTGACATATTTGTCATTAAAAAAAACTACTTTTTTTTGTTCGTATTTTCGACATATCTCCCTGTGTTTTTACTCAAATTTCGATTGGGAGAGCTCGTTGGATGCGGAATTTGATTCTGCATCCAACGGGTACCCACACTGCATACTTTTGACGGACCCTGCTACCCCAAAAACAAGAAATACCTGAAAAAAACGTAATGATGACATCATCATCACATTTTTTCAGGTATTTCTTGTTTTTGGGGTAGCGAGGTCCATCAAAAGTATGCAGTGCGGGTACTCGTTGGATGCAGAATCAAATTCCGCATCCAACGATCTCTCCCAATCAAAATTTGAGTAAAAACACAAGGAGATATGTCGAAAATACGAACACAAAATTAGTTTTTTTCTTTCTTCCTCCAAAATTAATCACTATTATTTTATTATTTTCCTTAGGAGGCCCATTTTAGACCCCAAAATTCCTCTAATGGGTTGAATTGACATATTTGTCATTAAAAAAAACTACTTTTTTGTTCGTATTTTCGACATATCTTATTGTGTTTTTACTCAAATTTCGATCGGGAGAGCTCGTTGGATGCAGAATTTGATTCCGCATCCAACGAGTACCCACACTGCATACTTTTGATGGACCCCACTACCCCAAAAACAAGAAATACCTGGAAAAAAAATGTGATGATGACATCATCATCACGTTTTTCCAGGTATTTCTTATTTTTGGGGTAGCGAGGTCCGTTAAAAGTATGCAGTGTGGGTACTCATTGGATGCGGAATTAAATTCCGCATCCAACGAGCTCTCCCGATCGAAACTTGAGTAAAAACACAGGGAGATATGTCGAAAATACGAACACAAAAAGTAGTTTTTTTCTTTCTTCCTCAAAAATTAATCAATATAATTTTATTATTTTAACTATTATTTTATTATTTTCCTTAGGAGGCCCATTTTAGACCCCAAAATTCGTCTAATGGAAAATAGATGAGGATGCTAGGAGACTAGCACAGGAAGCCGAAAGCTGGTTTAATGGTGAAGAGGAAGAAAAGAGAAAAGCTGAACAAGAAGTAGCTAGAAGTGCAGAAGAAGCTGCCAGGAAGGAAGAAGAAGAAAGGAAAAGGAAAATGGATGAGGAACTTAGGAAGCAGGAAGTAGAAAGATTAAAACTGACAGGGTCCCTGACAGAGCAGCAAGCTTCCAATCCCGTAGACATTCAAGTTCAGGATATGGGTAATCCTGATTTTCAAGATCCTGAGGCAGCTGCTAACAGCACATTAGGACAGGATGTTGTTCCTACCCTAAGACTAATCCCTTTTGAATAGAAGAAAGGGGAAGAGGTGCCGGACTTCAACACTATTTTTTACGACAGGGAAACAAAAAGAATTGTGAAGAGGACCGAAAGGAAGGTCGAGACTGGGGGGCAGTCAGGGAAAATGATAAATGATACAACGGTAGTGTATGGGACAGATAAGGACCCAAAATTCACTATCAGAGCTGGAGTAGCATTGGTCCATGCTTCTAAGGACAGTGTGGATCGAATAATGACTGATCTTGAACAGTTAAAGAAATCTGCTTCCCAGCTAAAGGATACCCTAAGAAGGGAGAGAAAGGAAAGTAGTAAATTGAAAAAGAAATTTGAAGACATGCAACATGAAATAAATTCTTCAAAAGCAGAGCTCCAGTTCCTCCAAGTAGAGAAGAGATATATGGAGGTTGCCCAGGAAAGTCTAGAAAAACTGCAGCAGGAATGTCAGGGGATAAGGACTGAAAATGATGGGTTGAAAATGATATGTGAAAGCCTTCATACAGAAAAGGATCGGCTACTAAGTAAGATAAGGGAGCTGGAGTTACAAAAGCTGCCTTGGAGGAGTCAGAGAGGAAATCTCAGGTGTAAACAACAGAGCTTAAGGAACAAGTTACTTCATTAGTAGCAGCTCTAGAAGAAGCCAGGGAACAACAAGCTAACCTTAAGTCGTTCAAGGAGCATGTTCCAGCACAAATGAGCAATATGCACCAGCTACAAGTATCAATAGAAGAATAGAGGTGCAAGGTTGTGTAGATAGACAATAGACTAGAAGAAATTTTAGAAACTTCTTCATATTTCGTGGACAGATCACAGGACATTCTAGAAGTCCTGACGGGAAGAATAACTAGATCAGAAACAAAAGAGGAAATCCTTGCAGATTTGCCAGCAAAAGATCAACAAGGCCTGAGACAAGACTATGATTTATTGGAGTTTGCCATAAACACAGCCAAAGAATTTAAGAAGGCTGTAAAGAAGACAAAGGGAGCTTGTATAGAGTTCTGCAGGAGACTTTTGATTACTTACAATCATTGCCAGGTTGCTGCTGAACAGAGAATGGAAACCTTTCTAGACCACAACCTGTTTTTGGAGATGTTTCAGGAATATGAACAAAGGATTCAGCACATCAAAACCCTAGACGAGAAGACCCTGAGAAATGAGGTATTCCATTCAGCGATCAGTGTATAGTTTCTAGAGGATCAACTACGCTTGAGCTCAGCCAAGATCGAAGTAATAAGAAATCAGGCCGCTAAATTTGAAATCAATATTCGTTTTTTAGAACCTTCTGAATTTGAAAACATTGCCTCAGAATCTTCAGCATGGAAGAAGTTCTTGAATAGTCAAGCGGGGCCCTCCTCATAAGTGCTTTATTTGTTTGTTTTTATTGTAATATATTGTAAATTCTATAAGCACTTAATGTAAGAGAATTGTGGGAGGTGAAGTGTTGGGGAAGCCCAAGAGTCATTTGTGGGCAGCCCAACAATTTTGCTTCTGTATAAATATAGAAGAATTAGATAGAAGTGGGGGTTTTTTCCCGGAGAAACTTGTGAACTACTTGTTGTAAAAGGAACTACTTCGTTTTGCAATAATAAAAATTACAATTTTCCCTATTGGAGAAAGTGTTGTGTAGAATGCTCAAATGTGATGAAATGAACAATGTTGAAGGGGAACTATTTCGTTTTCAGCTGTGTTTCATTAACTGTAAGAGCGTTCTAACTTCCTGAACCTATGTTTTTATTTGAAAGTTCTTTGGTTTATTCTATGATAATTTTCACTATGAGCAATGAATGTTTTAACAGATGACAAGCTGTCTTGTTGTGCATAACTTTATTTATGTTTATGTGTTTTGATTCTAAGAACAGATATCTATGATTTATCTTAACATATGAACAGTATTACATTACTCATGAATTAATCATCTTGTTCCCTAGGGACAATTAGTTAATATTGTTTCATTCAGTTGTGTGTGATTTACATGCGAGAGAGTCTAAGACGAGAGGTAAGAACCTGCGCATCACATTGTGACCACTCCTTGCATTCTTCATCAATCTACATGTTAGACAGGAACTTGCAGATCATATTTAAAGTCAAAAATACAAAAGTATACATGGTGGACTGGGCCGCAACAGATAAAACCCTTTGTTTTTGTTACTTGACCTAAGGTAGCCACACCGCAAACCAGACGGATTTCCTATACCAAACAGTCACGGGCTAGTTGGGAACGTTGACTGGGGAGAATCCCTTTCTGTTGTTGCCTGCGAATTTTCAGGCCTCAACATAAGGATACCTTATTCAGAAAATGCAAACCTGCGTGATGATTCAGAATGGGTGGAATGGATGGGAGATCATAGGCATGCATAATATCGTCAAACTTCTTCCCAAACTGGTAATTACTTGCCCAGGCTACTTCTATCCATGATTGGATAGGGTTGATATACAAATCAGAGTGATGAGGCAGATTGACTACACCATCATAGTGATCATCAAGGCTTACCAGATGATAATTCCTTGTATAAACCCCAAGTGGCTCCAAATCATGAGGAGACTCTATATGTGAATATGATAGTTGAGACTGATATTCTACTAACTGCACCACATCTGTCTTTTCACAACACTACTTCTCCATGTCTTCATTATTGATACCTTTGTGTGGCTTTGCATGATATGACTATGAATGATCATATAAGAGTTTTGAATGCTCCTCTTCCATTCTAGGATTTTCCCAGGTCTCCAGATCCATGCTCCCTCCTTCAGATATGCCATATATAGAAAAATCAACAAAACCATCAAAAGTTTCTGGTTCATTATTTTCCTCTTTATTCATGTCATAGACTGGATTTTCCATGAATATCCAGGACTCCTCATCAACATATTTTTCAGAGATAAGGGAGTCTTCGTCACTTGTATCATGCTCCAAGTTATATTTGTCCTCAATATATGGAGAACACGTAGGAGTCTCATCATGTACATTACAGTTTTCATCATAAGTTTCACTATAAGATTCTGCAATGGTTTCATCCTTAAGCTTGCACTGTTTAGCTGGTGACAAAGGGTAGGCCTGGCCTACCATGTATACATGATCAGGCTCGCTTGAAGTTGTTTCCAAACTACTGAACTCGGCCATTCCATGTTCTATAACCTGGTTTGCTATATAGCAAGTGCTTTCTTGGTGGAATTGATCACAAAGTCTACACCATGGAATGACTTCTTCTACTAGGTTAGTTGAGTCTAACAGGTTTGGAATCCTAGGTTGTTGCTGAGAAGCTTTCTTCTGGTACACCTTATTCTGTTTAGGCTGAAAGTTCCTAGGTCCATTATTTCTTTCCATGGTGATTATTCTATTTTGAATATGATTCAGTTGTGCAGACTGTTTTGCCATGATTTGGTTTTGACTAGTAACCAATTCTTTTATCATGTTAGTTACCTTTTCCATGGGGTCTTTGGAGGTTTCCTCTAATTCAAAGGCTTTTCCCTTCTCTTTGTTGTATGAAGTGTTTCCCCTAGTGTAACTTGGAATGTTGGATTTTCCTGAAGATTGCATATTTTTTTCTATTTTCTTGGCCAATTCCTGAGCAGTTTTTAGATCGGTCGGCTCTTTGTCCCTTAACTGGTACCTCAAATCACCAGTGAAAACTTCGATGTAAGATATGAGGATGGATGCATCCCTTGGCTTGATTTCTCTAGGGAGGTCCGCAACCACACACCTGAACTTAGTATTAAATTCATCAATGGTTTCATTCTCCATCTTCTTTATGTTATGAAGGGCATCAAGCAGATGTCTTGGTTCTTTCTTTTCCCCCCATTTCTTCTTAAAACCCTCTAGGAATTCACTAAGAGTTTTAAATGAATCATCATCTAAGTCGAAGTACCATTCTTCAGCATCATCTTCTAAGGATAAAGCAAAGAGCTTCATTTTGACATCGTCATGGTCAGGGACAACATCATTGCAATAACTGACCAGGTGCTTTTCAAACTTTCGAAGGTGAGACTTGGCAGTGATGGCATTATTGCCCTGAAATATGGGGAGCTTCTTGATAGCATCTTTTGGAATGGCATGGGGAGCACCTGCTATCTGAGAAAAGTCAAGGGGTTTGAATAATTCCGTCATTTCTTGAGACTGGTGAACATGACTCTCTACAAATATGTGATGGATATCTGAGAGGGATTGGTCTCCTAAATTTTCAAGGTTTCTACGGGAAGTCTGCCTATTCAATCTTTTCCTAATAAACCTTTCGGGATCAGGGAGAGGATTGAATAATTGTTGGTGGTTTCTTCGGGTAGAAATTCTTGAAGGGATGTTAGACAGTGGAGTCACCAGATGGATCAAGTTTTAATTTTTATGTTTTTTAAAGACTATATCAATCAAAAGTTTTTATCTTTTTAGTTGTTTAGAAAAAAGTAAAGCTAAGTCGTATCCGGGAATGAAAAGATTTGTCTCTGGCAACGACGCCAAAAAGTGTTGCCGCCTTTCACACACCTGGGTCACGTGGCAGAAATCTTCAAGCCACTCGGTGTGTCCTTGGGGGCAAGTCTTGAGTCAAGGCTATCA
>LPNX010985864.1:158346-174917 GCA_001517045.1 Pseudotsuga menziesii
AAGACATTGCTTATGCTTTGATTTATACAAAATCCAGGAGATCCAGCCCAGGGGGGCGCAAATCCCAAAGAGATAGACCACTGTAGCTGAAGGAGAGTCCATCAATACCTGATTTGTGTCTAGCTGAGCCAGATCTGAGTCTCATTGAGTGCAACTGTCAATCGGGGGGTTGATCTGATTGACACCTCAACCTGTTGACTGAAGCATCCACCAAAACTCATCCAGATGAGCCCAAACGTGTGGAGGAGAGAGGGAGGGTGAAATTCCCCATAAAGGATGCTGAAGTTCAACTCTGAATCTGTCTAGATCACCTTCTTCAGTCAAGGATTTGTCAGATCCAGTCAATCTGGTTAAGATCTGACTGATTTCAATCAAATCAGTTGAGAATCCACTAATCTATGATTTTTGATTTGCTCCATTATTCATAAATATATTAATTAAAATAATCAATAATTGATTTTTTTGGGCTTTCTGACCTGAGTGATGGAAAATCATTCAAAACTAGGAAAAAGTGGGTCCATGGGTTTACATGGTGTTCTTAGCTTGAAAATGAGCACCTACATGACTGAAACTTATTATTTGGCCCACTTTTATTACAAAATCAAATTTTCCAATTAAACTATTAAAAAATAGTCTAAGTTTTGGAAAAATTAAATTTTAATAAAAAACACTGAAAAAAATTAAAAAATTGAAAAAACCTAGGGGGACTTAGACATGTTCATATGACTCGACCATGATGCCTAGCATGTTTATACATTGACACATAGACTCTAATAACCTCAATAAGCCTAAATGCTAAGCCGACCACCCCAACTTTGGAGGTATGAAGTGAAAAACTCAGAAATTATCAGTGGTTTATTCAACAACCAATAATAACCAAGGGAAAAAACACCTTGGGCTGATTGGATTGACAAATAAAGTCTAAGAGACCGAGTCTTTTACAGACACTATCATGCTAGAACATTTATTACAATTCCCCCATGGGGTATGAACATGTGATATAGTACAACAAAGTTTCCCAGAAACAAGACTGAAGGTCTTCTGAAGTCCGAACAAGTTATCCTTGTTCGGTTCACCAGTCTCACTTGATAAAAAACCACTAAGTACAACTTAGGTGGTAACAAAACTCAAGTGGGAATAATAAAGCTGAAAAGTTCTAGCATGTTTAATGTTCCTTGTAGAGTTCGAGATGCAACAATTGTTTTTAGATTGAGTTCTAGGATAAAACTGTCACATATGGAAGTGCTTCCCTGATATTTTGGTTAGATTATATTCTGGAGCAACTGGGACTTCCCTTACCTAATAACTATAAGAGAAAATTAAGTGTAATTGTCCTAAATGGGCACCACACTGCTTGCATGTACACAAGGTCAACCAGATTTGTTTGTATACTTGACTTGCAAGGTCAACAAGACTTACCTGTATGCTTGAGTTAGCTTGTCTAGTGGTGGTGTATTCGTCTATGGGAACTACCATCTTTACCACCACAGATATAATTAAACAAGATGTAATATGTTAAAGAGGCATTAGAAAGGGATTAAGTCTTAAATATGTGCTCGTTGCATTTTATTTCCCAATGGGACAAAAAAATTCTCAGCATGTGCCAAACCTCATGAAATCCAGTATTAAAAAGAGCACAAGAAGCTTCTTGTGAGTTCTTCTCCTTGACCTTGCCAAAGGAATAAGAATAAAACCTCTCAACTTTCTTGCATAAATCTTATTCTTGTGTTCAAGGCATCACTACCTCTTTAAAACAGATAGACTATCAACACTCTTCGTCTTCAGCCTTTGGCTTCTGGGTAAAGAGCTCAGTAATTACTAATTATGTCTCCTTTGAAGCCCCATTTTGTCTTTTGAGTCTTTGACGACACTATAAGTTTTAGTTTTGATTTAGAGCATGCATTCCAGTTGATAGTTCATGAATATTTACATCCATTGCTATGAGAGACATTATTAATGGGTGAACCACGATGATAAAAAAATCCTAAAGTAGTTGGTGCAGACCATTCAAGCCACGTTGCGATCGCTAAGCATGGAATTATATTTGAGCCCTGACCTTCCCCAGCTCAAAATCAAAATCATATGCCTGATTAGCTCAACATATGAAGTTATGCCTATCATTAATATCCAATCTTTGCTTTGTCTCCTAATCTTACATACTCTTGCCATCCTCCTTTGTCCTAAATCTACAAAAAGTTGGCGAAAATTTGCCATATTTAAAAGTGAAAGCCCTTGATAAATCTTGCATTGTGTCATTTCTCACCATTGCCCTAGTTTTCAGTGATAAACTTCAAGTTGTAATATGTTCATCTTAAACCTTATAGCCACACCATCTTTGTTCTGAAGTTGCATTGGAAGTCTCATGAAAATAATGCAACATGCTGGTACATCTGAGTTGAATAACTGGAAAATATGGAATTTCCTTTTACTGTGATTTAACTTCTTGATGTCACTGCTACAAGCTTTTTAGTAGTTCATGCATCATTGGATTGTTATGCAATGAATCTCCAATAATAGCCACCACTGCAATGCCAATGATATTTATCATCTGGTTCAATCATAACTGATAATTCCCACCAGAGCATGGTTCGTCCAGGTGAAAATAGCTGAGCTCACAAAAGATTAAATTTTCATGCCTGGCAATTTTGGAGATTAATGTGCTAGCATCATGGCAGTTACCAAGCACACACAACTCCAATACCTTAGACGGGGCATGGAATGATTAGCCAAAACAAAACAGCCAACCCTTTCCCCATTATCCGCAATAAAATGTGTTTTTCCTAATCCAAATCATGCAATACAAACTTTGTATCAGGTACATAACCTGCCCCCTTCATCTGCCTAGTCAACCGATCCAACATTTCATGGATTTCCTCTATTTGAGGATGTAATGTGTCTCCCGCAAGGAACACATGTACCCTGTTCCTGATCTCAATCCAGCTACACCCTGGACTCTTTCTTAATCCTCTATCTTTCATCATTTTTCTCACCTTTGCTACACCATCCCACCTGCCCACTGCAGCATGGATGTTCGATAGTAGTATATAACTACCAATATTTTTAGGTTCTAACTCAAAAAGATGTTCTGCAGCCAAATCTGCAAGCTGTGTATTGTGATGGATTCTACAGGCACCAAGCAAAGCCCCCCACACACGGACGTCAGGCCTTAATGGCATCTTTGTGACAATCTCATACGCCTCATCTAAGCATCCTGCCCGACCAAGAAGGTCAACCATGCAGGCATAGTGTTCCACCTTGGGTTCAATATGATAACTTTGATTCATGCAATGAAAATATTGCCAGCCATCATTCACTTGGCCTGCATGGCTGCACGCAGACAGAACACCAATGAAGGTGATATGATCTGGTTTCATGCATTCCTTTTGCATTCGGCTGAAAAGTCTTAGGGCGTGTTCGCTCTGCCCATGCATGGCATACCCGGCGATCATTGAATTCCAAGATACCAGACTAGGTGGAGACATTTTGTCAAATATATGACAAGCATTCTCTATACTCCCACATTTGGCATACATGTCCAGAAGGGCACTCCCTGCAAAAACATCTGACTCAAATCCACTTCTGATCGTGAAGCTATGGATCTCCTTACCTTGTTGCAAAGTTGCTAAGTTGGAACACACAGGAAGAAGACTTGCCATGGTGACTGAATTGGGTTTTGTTCCAGAAATTAACATTTGACGAAAAGATTTCAAAGCCTCATCAGAGTGCTCATTTTGGGCATAACCTGCAATTATAGAATTCCATGAAACAACATCTGGCTCTATTCCCACCAACTGCATCTGATGAAACACCTTTAAGGCCTCATCGCCATATCCATTTTGTGCATAACCTGTAATCACCGCATTCCACGTGATCACATCTGGCTCAAATCCTTCTAAGTGCATTTGATGAAAGAGTTCCCAGGCCTCCTCAGGTTGCCCATTTTGGCCATACCCTGCAATCACAGCATTCCATGATACTACATTTGTTTTGGGCATTTGCTCAAACACTTGGTATGCATCCTGCATGCTTCTACATTTTATATACGTATCAACAATAGCAGTTCCCACAATGACATCTGAATCATACCCAAATTTAATAATATAACAATGAATCTCCCTAACTTGTTGCAAATCTCCAAAGCTAGCACACACAGGAAGAACAACTATAACCGTAACTGAACTAGGTTTTATGCCTTCTCTTTGCATTTGACAAAAGTGTTTCAGGGCATCCTCCATCTGTCCATTTTGGGTGTAACCAGCAATCATTGCATTCCATGCCACTACGCTTCTTTGGGGAATTTCGTCAAACACTTGGCGTGCAAACTCAATTCTTCCGCATTTAACATACATGTCTACAAGGGCAGCTGCCACAAACAAATTTGATTCAAATCCACTAGTAATTATAAGGGCATGAATATTTTTGGCCTGCTGCAAAGCTTCTATGCCCGCACACGCTTTCAGTATGCTTGGCAAAACGAAACCGTCTGGCTGAATGCCTGCGCTATGCATTTGATTAAATAATCTAAGCGCTTCTTTATAATACCTCTGTTTGGTATATCCTGTTATCATTGCAGTCCATGAAAACATATTTCGTACATGCAATTCGTCAAACACTTGGCGTGCATCTTCCATATTTTCGCAATTTGCATACATGAAAATAAGTTTTGTTTGATAAAATGTATTGTGTTCAATCCCGCTTTTAACCATGTAGCCATGGAACTCCTTACCCTGAGAATCCCAATATAATCTATCGGTAAATTCTTTCGTCAATAAATTGATTTTACTACTAGTCTGATAATTCTTGAATTCACCGAGCGAAATTTCACTCTTTCTATTTGCGTTGGGAATTTTCTTTAAAATATGAGGTTTTGAAATATGTGATGACAGAACTACTTGCCTGACATCGATTGATGCCACTTCTCTTGCTGCTAAGATTGAAATCGCCCTAGCCATTAGCATTAGCATGAGGTGTAAATCCTTTTTTAAATGTATTTAAAACAAATACAGCGTATACACAAATATATAGGATTGAATCCCTCTTGGCATGAGGTTTAACTGTAACAGGCCATTGTCGCTAGATATAACAAGTGACAGTCTTCATTAGGATCGTCCGGACGGAGTGAGTGCTTCAGAAGGCTTTAGGGCACTGGACGAGGTTGCAGGTGGAAACCACACTTTTCCCTTTGGAATGAGGTAATGGCAAACAATATGGAGTCATGGACCTGAATAAATGTTTTATAGAAGTGGGAGCTTATTTGAGTAAACATGTTACAAGATATTTAAGAAGAGTAAACATGTTATTTATAAGAATTGAATAGAAATTGGATAGGACAGTAACATTCATTCCTTCCAACCACCTGAGGTGTAATTAATGGACAAAATTTATCATAACTTAGTTGTCAATTAACAATGAAGACAACTACTGTTTATAAATGCATGTTGACTCATCATTATTATTCCATGAAAACCACATCACTTGAAATGGCTCATTGGTGCACACTTTCACTTTTACAAGATATCTTTGACTTCTTGGCTATGGACCTGTTTCCTTGTGTCTAAAGAAGATGAATTCTTTATCATTTAAATGTAGTTTTAGGTATTACTTAAAGTCCATTCTTTATTATCATGTGAGTCACCTCTAAACTTTATTATAGTTACCTTCAACTTTATTATAGTTACCTTCACATAATATATGTGTGGATGGATGTGGTGAAGGTGAATTGATACATTGGCTTCTTTAGTGTTGTCTTAGCCACCTCAATTATTTACAATGATTTTCCATGTTGCTTTGTATCACTTTCTGTATAAGAGTTTTATAGATAGGAAGTGATACAAAGGAACATGACTTTTGTATTATACTTTCTTATTATATATTTGTTGTGTGGGGAAAGGGTTTTTTTTAGTATTGATTTAGCTATCTAAATTATTAACAATGATTTTCCAAGTTGGTCTGTATCACTCAGATAAAAAAGGAATATGACTTTCTTATTCTACATTTTTTTTTACTTTATTGTTCAATAAGACTATTTTTGTCAATCCATTTTTCTTCCAAATTATGGTGTTGGTTAGTTTACCAACACTTGTGGGTGCAAAGTCCATGGTTGAAGTTTCCATCAGTTATGGTAAATTCTGATTTGAGACAAAATTCTTGTTGGATTTGGGGGGATTTTATATTAGAAAGGACGTGGGTTTGTCCACTTATTCACTTACTCTAGATATGTATAGTGATTTTTTAAACATTAACAAGTTTTTATTATTTACTCTTAACTATAGAGAGAGAGAGAAACAACCCAATGGGAAAAAAATAAGACCACAATGTTGCTTCACTCAAGCATTTATTGTGAAAAGATGACATCATTATAGGAGTTGAATTAAAAAGTGGACAAACTCTATCACTTTTCCATGGAAATTATTTTCTAAATCTAGTAGGAATTTTGTCAATAAGAGCACAATTTGGCTGCACTCAAACATTTATTGTGAAAAGACGGCAAACTCTATCACTTTTCCATGGAAATTCTTCTCCAAATCCAGTAGGAAGTTTGTGATGCACCAAATTCCCAAAAGAGCATAAAATAAGAAAGAGATGAATAAGAAGCCTCTTCGAGGGGAAACCTCCTTATACAATGTATCATATGACAAGATGAGATGAGATGATTATACAAATGAATTTCCTTTAGTATAAATAGGAGATGAAATGATCATAATATAATCTACTACTAAGTTGACCTAACCATAACTAATATAATAATAATGAATGATGGTTAGGGCCTTAACATAACACCCCTTTGTAAAAACGTTTTTCCCTCAAAGCTTGTAATTCAGGGTGTTTCTTTATGAATTGTTCATTTTCTCTTGTAGTTTCTTCTAGCGATGCATTCTTCCACTTGATTAGGCACTTCGTAATGGTTATATTCCGAAGAGATAGAGAATGTTAATCAATAACTTTTTTTATTCTAGAATCAACTTCTCGTCTTCATATGATTTTGATAGTTTTGTTTGCATTGGTATAGCATGTCCTAAAGCTCCTTTTAGGCAAAATACATGAGAAACTATATGAAAATGGGAGGAAGACAAACCTAACTCATAGGGCACTTCTCCAATATTGTGAATATTCTTGTAGGGTCCATAATATTTGGAGCTAATATTTTATCCTTCTTTTGTTTGAAAGTAGATTGCTTATAAAGTTGTGGTCTCAAATATACCCAATCACCCTCCTCAAATTGTTTTTCACTCACTAGTACAATTTGACAAATTTATGACTATGTGACCCAAAAGTTAGTCATTATAGTGTTTTAAAGTTAAATGCTATCAAATTTGAGCAAATTTAAACTACTAATTTCTAGTCGAGGGATAAAAAATATGGCTAAATAACAATTTAACTTTGTTGTTATATATATTAATTCTATGCACGGATGTGACGTATGTCCAACAAGCTTTACCATATTCCAACATGGAGGCCCCAACCATGAGCATGCAATTTGACATAGATCATGACTAAGGGACTTATTATATTATACATACAGTTAGATAATTAGTCGGAAATTGATCATTAAGAGACCTTGATTCAATATAATATATACATGATTCAATGGTCAAGAAGAGAATCATGAAGCACCGTTGCCAATAAAGAGTTATTACATTATCAAGAATAAACAAAAAGGAATGTTGTTTATTGAAAGTGGTGGGATTTGTGGTAGTAGAGATGATTCATGTAATGAAAGCGATGTAAAACGATTGTAAGTAGTAGTATTAGAATCCAAACAAATAGTAATAGCTTAAAGAGACCTCAAGACCCACAACTATCATGCCATAATCGAGAATATTTTACCTATTGTGGTCAATATATCAAGTTGAGCAAACTTGAAATCAAGATTGACAATTATAAGGTTGGGCCTAATATTAAAGAGAATGAGTTTACATGTACTAGATCCTTCTAACTTTGATAGTTTGAGGGAAGAGGTTGTTGAAGTCCTTGGTCTATTGGAACAAGAATTTCCAGCAGCAATCTTTAACATTACTATCCATCTTTTGATACATCTAGAATATGAACTAGAGCATTGTGGCCCAATAAGAATGAGATGGATGTATCCTATAGAACAATATATGAAGGTTTTGAAAAAAAATGTTCATACTAGGGAAAAACCAGAAGGAAACATGTATGAGGGATATTCAATGCAACATGCCATAGGATTTTGCACAAAATATATCAAGGATTTTGAAAATGTCAATCAACGTGTATGAGATGACGACGAAGATGAGGGAGTTATGCTAAGTTTTATCAATTTGCTTAGATGATATATTAAAACAAATTAATAGAAGGCCAATGAAAGAACAACAAGCAAAGAAAACATAAGAACAGAAGAACACACATATTTTCCTTGGGGAAACCACAAGGGAGAAAACCCCGCAAAAATTCCTTAGTATAGATTTCGACCATAGTAGTGTAAAACCCAGACAACTACTTCTAACTTCTTTCTGGCACACTAGTTCTTATCTCTCTTGCAAAATTGCTTGAGTGAGTGGGTACAAATGAAGGGGAGCGCTTCGCTATATATATTCTTCTATTGACTTGACCTCTAACTTGGTGGGGCCGACTTCACTAGTTGACTAGACCGACTTGTCCAACTGGACACCACAAATAGCTTTTATTATATTGACACTTGGGTATCATTGAACTGAATTACATTCGTAGGTTTACATTGCATCCTTCAATGACTCTAACAAGACCAAACCAATCTCTGGAAGGAGGAATACAATACATCTAGAATATCTTCCAAAGTTACATTATTTTAACACTCCCTCTTAGCTAGGAAGGTATTCAACCGTAGTAGCAACTGCTACTACTACAACTGTACAACTGATTGGTGAGACTCTAGATGTCATAGGAATTTTTGATACATCATCGATCTCAGCTGGATATTCTTCTGCAATCATCTTTCTTCAATCATATTCTTTTTATATTCTGGACCATCTCTTGCATTATCAACATATGAATGTTGAATCATCTTCTGGATCATCATCATCCGTTGCTTCATCTTCTGGACCATATCCTATAGTATCAGTATGTGAATACTGGAACATCTTATGAATCATCCACTTGCCAACATTAGTGTGTAGACATAGAACCATCATCTGTAACATCATCATCTGAACCATCATCTGTAACATCATCATCTGAAGCATCAACATCTGCATCTTCAGTATATGAATACTGAAACATCATCATCTACATCTCCAGTATGTGAATACTGAAAACATTGTCATCTGCATCTTCAGTATGTAAATACTGAGCCACTATCATCTGCATCTCCAGTATGTAAATACTGAAACATCATAGTTTGTATCTTCAGTATGGGAATACTGAAACATCATCATCTGTATCTTTAGTATGGAAACATGGAAACATCATCATATCCATCAAATGTATGTAAATACTGAAACAATCAACAACATCATTAGCATGCTAGTGCTAAAAACCAAATCATCTATAGTGCTAGATCATCATCTGCATTAATAGCATAGATATGTTGGGATATCATAAACATCATAATCAATATAAATATACTGAATCTATCACATCAGTATAGGAATACTGAAACTA
This sequence comes from Pseudotsuga menziesii, assembly GCA_001517045.1. Taxonomy (NCBI): domain Eukaryota; kingdom Viridiplantae; phylum Streptophyta; class Pinopsida; order Pinales; family Pinaceae; genus Pseudotsuga; species Pseudotsuga menziesii. The sequence goes on from LPNX010985864.1 coordinate 167,947, forward strand.
TCACATCAATCAATGTAACAACACTGAAACTATTTCAATAAACATCTCATCATATATTGGTCTATCATATCGATAATCATCAGTCAAGCATCTCAGAAATCATCTGTAAAAATATCGACAATCATCATTGTGAAAACACTGCAAACATCTCAACAATCATCAGTGTGACAACACTGCAAACATCTCAACAATCATCTTTGCAATCAACAGTGTGACAACATTGTAAACATCTCATTAAGCATCTCATCAATCATCAATATAATCAATACTAAAATTATCATTAGTATAACAATACTAAAGCATACATCTCAATCAATCGTCAGTATAACAATACTGAAGCATACATATCAATAATCATCAGTATAACAATATTGAATCAACCATCTCATCAATTAGCATACCAATGTTGAAGCAATCATCTCAACAGTCATTAGTATAACAATACTGAACTAAAAATCTCAACAATCATCAGTGTAACACTACTGAAAGCAAACATTTCATCAATCAAAAGTATAGCAATACTATAACAACCATCCTTCCCTCTAACTATCTCGGAGCAGCATCATGGTGAGTTCTTTGGTAGATCCACCCAAGCATTTTGTCTAACTTACTAACCCTTTCAATCCAACAAGCCTAGTTAGACAGAAGAATATTCCTGGGGATTAACCAGCCTTGTCTTGGCTTACAAACCCACTTGGGTTAAACTGGTATAGCTAGACATACTAATTCCCCTAGGATCAACAGGCCTCGTCTAACTAACCCTTTCGGGCCAAATAGTCCAAGATAGACTTACCCTACTCTAGATTGAGCTACTCATCACTGCATCCTTCTTCCATCTATAGTCACTTCCTATTTCGAGAGAGGTGCTTTCAGACTACACCAAGCTTGTCTCAAAAGTATTCAAACTTTACACGAGCCAGAGGCTTAGTTAACACATCTTCCACTTGTTCCTCTGTAGGAACATACTTGAGCTTTACAACACCTTTCTGAACCATGTCTCGAATGAAGTGATATCTCACTTCAATATGTTTTGACTTATCATGAAATATTGGAATTTCTATTATCTTGATACAACTCTGATTATCACAAAGGATATTAGTAACATCTATCTCTTCATCAAATAAACATGCCAACATATTTCGAATTCAGACTGCTTCACTACAAGCTGAACAAGCAACAACGTATTCTGCTTCAACTGTGCTAAGTGTAACACTGGTATGATTTCTACTGAACCATGAGATCATGCCTGATCCCAAACTAAAACAACATCCTGAGGTGCTCTTTCTGTCTTTAGCACTTCTTTCCCAATTTGTGTCTGTGAACCCATGTAGTCTGATCTTACCATGTGTTGTATATCTGAGCACATAATCTAAAGTTCCCTTTAGGTACCTCATCACATGTTTTGCTCATATCAGGTGAATATGATTGCGATTTACCATATACTGACTTAGTGTATTTACAACAAAATATATATCTCATCTTGTATTGGTTAAGTACATCAGTGAACCAATAATATGTCTGTACAAGGTGGCATCTACAGTTTCTGAACTATCATCATTCAATAACTTCAAGTTTGTTGTCATCGAAGTAGTCACGACCTTACAATCTAACAATCCAAACCTCTTTAGAATTTCCACTGTATATTTTTCTTAGTTTAGGAAAATCTCATCTGGATATTTCCAAACTTCAAGACCTAGAAAGTAGTGCATCATTCTAAGGTCTTTCATCTCAAATTCTACGACAAGCTTCTTCTTGCATTCGTTGATGGGCTTATCTTCTCCCGTTAAGAATAAGTCATCCACATATAATAGTAATATCATAAGCCCATCATCCTCAACCTTATAGTAAAGGTTAGAATCTTCGTTACTCTTGGTAAAACTTAAACTCATTAGGAATCCATCTATTCTTCTGTACCAACCTCTAGGTGCTTATTTTAGCCCATACAATGCTTTTCTTAAGTTTGCATGCATAAGCTTCCCGGTCGTCAGTCTCGAAACCTTGCGGTTGTTCGATATACACTTCTTCTTATATCAAGCCATTTAGAAAAGTTGTATTTAAATCCATTTGATGTAACTTCCACTTCTTTTTGGATGCCAATGCAAGGACAGTTCTAATTGAAGTGTACCTAGCTACTGGAGCAAAGATCTCTTCATAGTCAATTCCTTCCTTTTGGGAGAACCCTCTAGCTACGAATCTTGCCTTGTACTTTTCTATACTACCATCTGCGCAATGCTTTGTTTTGAAGATCCACTTCGAGGATACCAATGACTTGTCTTTTGGTCTTGGTACTATTTCTCACACATCATTATTTATTATGGATTTGTATTCATTGACCATTGCATCAACCCATTCAAAACATGTTGGTTCCTAATCAACTAAATCACTCATCAAATCCATATAACTGGGATATGACTTTGGATTCTTTCTTTCTTTAATGGTTCCTTCTGGGACACCATGCCTTTTTTATTATTCAATTACATCATGAGCCCAGGTAGGATTTCTCTTTCGAGAAATAATTTTACTGGGTAATTCTTCTGGAAACTGAGGTTCGGTCATATCATGATCCTCAGGTATTTGACTTTCTTCTTCATTCCTAACCGGTTTAGGACTTTCTGTAGCTTTGGGAGTTTCATGTTCCTCTTCATCTTCCTTATCTTTCTTTGACTTTCTAAAAGTTGTATCTTTGTCAAATGTTACATCTATGCTAAGTTCAATCTGACGGTATCCTGGGATATAGATTCGATAGGATTTTGACTGTTCACTATATCCTACAAACAATCCCTTCTTTCCTATAGGATCTAGCTTTGTTCTTTTCTCCTTGGGAATATGAATGTGCACAAGACAAACAAATACCTTTAGGTGAATTACCTCAGGATTTTCTACAGAAAACATTTCTTTTGGGGTTTTGTTCCCAAGGGAACTATGGGAGATTCTATTTTGTATAGGTTGCTAATGCTGAATCTAAATGTCCCTTTAGTTTTTAGAGTCCTCCTCCTTCAATTCCAATTTCTACTGCATCATCTATGGTCTTTCCTTTTGACCGCATGAGGACTTTTTCGTCTATGAAGGCAACTATGAATCCTCTCTTATCTAAATATGAAATAGACATGAGGTTCTTCTTTAGTCTAGGGACATATAGGACATCTTTCATCTTCATGGACTTTCCAGAGTCCAACTTATAGGATGCTTCTCCCATTCCTTTGATGGGATATTGGGAATCATCTCCAAGCATTACTTTGTGTGGTGATTCTTTTTGCACAAGGCATGATAGTGATTCCTTGTAACCTATCATGTGCTTGGATGCACCACTGTCTACTAAAAATATTTCATTGCCTGGTGAGATTGGTCCTGTTAGGGCAGAGATCAATACATATTCTTCATTGGATTTTTCATCCTTATTTGCTTCCTCTTCAACTTCTTGATCACTATCTTCAGCCGCATGAGCTTGGAATCTTTTCATCTTTTTAATTCTTTCTGCTTTCATGGCACAATTGATGGCAATGTGTCCCAACTTGTGACAAGTGAAGCACTCATAATTTGAGAAGTTTTTTTTGGGTCTTTTGAACCCTTGATTCTTATGAGTATGATCATGACTCTTCCTTTTGTACTTGCCTTTGGAATGAGCTGTCAAGGATTTATCTTCATTGTCATTTAGCTTCACTTCTCTAGTTGATATTCTTTCCTCTTCTTGGACACATTCTTCCCATAGCTTCTTGAATTTAGTTAGTTTCCTTATTCAATAGATTCCTTAGATAAAAGCCTCCCAATCTCTTGGGAGACCATTTAGGGTGGTCATCACAATTTCTGCTTCGTGTACTGTATCACCAATGGATTTTCGTTGATCCCTAATTTGAGCTACTCTTGAAAAGTAATATTGCAGTCTATGAATTTTGAGTCCTTACACTTTTGAGGTGATTCCTCAGAGTCATTTTCATGTTGATTTTTCTTCCTTCAAATAGACTGGAGAGGGCATCAACCATTTCTTTTGGATTTTCCCTTTATGATACTTGAGGAATCAAGTTATCCTTGATGGAGTCAACTATGATTCTTTTGGCTATGATCATATCCTTTTTATGCTTGGACTTAGCCTCCTCCTCTTCTGGTTCTTTCACTTCCTCATTCACAAACTTGTCTAGATCGTTCTCTTGTAGGATGAGCATGATCCTATACTTTCATGCTCTGAATTTTTCAGCACCTTCAAGCTTTTAATCAAGCTCGGTGTTCTTAGTCATCTTCAATAGAATGAGAACTTCAAATGGAACAAGGAGGAAGAGTACTTACTTGAAGAAAACATGGAACTCCTTCTGGTTCACCTGGAGTTTGATGTAGAAACCCTAATTTCTCAACTGGAAACCCTTATAGGGTTGAGAGGTGGAAAAGATGCACCTCCTTGAGGCGAGGTAGACTGTAACTTGCTTTTCCTAAGATTGATGAAGAAAAATTGAAACCCTAGTTTTTCCTGGCAACAGTAACTGGTAAAAAACTGAAACTTCTTGGATTCTGGATCCGTGAGTTGAGGGAGCATTATTTCTTGGCTGATCCGTTGAGGGATTTGTCCAGAATGACAAACCCTAGTTGTGTAGTGCTTCCTTTCAGGGTGGCTCTGATACCATGTTAATTTTTATCAATTTGCTTAGATGATATCTTAAAAGAAATTACTAGAAGATCACTAAAAGAACAACATGCATAGAAAACATAAGAACACAAGAACACAAAGATTTTCCTTGGGGAACCCATAAGGGAGAAACCCCCACAAAACATCCTCAATATAGATCTCGACCAGAGCAGTGTAAAACCCAAACGACTACTTCTAACTTCTTTCTAGCGCACTAGTTCTTCTCTCTCTTGCAAAACTACTTAAGTGAGTGAGTACAAATGAAGAGGAGCGCCTCCCTATTTATATTCTTTTGTTGACTTGACCTCTAACTTGGTGGGGCCTACTTCACTAGCTGACTGGGATGAATTGTCCAACTAGACACCACAAATAGATTTTATTATATTGACACTTGGCTACTATTAACTCGACTTACATTCATAGGTTTACATTTCATCCTTCAATGACTCTAACAATACCAAACTCATCTCCAGAAGGAGGAATACAATACATCTATAATATCTTCTGAAGTTTCATTATTTTAACAAGTTCACTACTACATAGAGGGCGGTATTAAGACAATATTTGTGTAAATTGTTTCAACTTAAGGCAAAATAAAAATTGTGTATTGTCTTAAATATTGTCTTTAAGCGGTTGTCTTAAACTATTGTCTTAAATGATTGCCTTAAACTATTGTCTTAAATTTAAGACAATTTAAGACAATAGTTTAAGGCAATCATTTAAGACAATAGTTTAAGACACCCACATAAAGACAATATTTAAGACAATGCACAAGTTTTCTTTTGTCTTAATTTGAGACAATTTACACAAATATTGTCTTATTACCCCCTCAAGTAATAGTGATAGAATGTAAATATTTATGATAGGGCAAGGTGGAATCGAACCACCAATATTCTGCATTTTATAATGGAGATGCTCTACCATTGATCTAGCACCCTACAACTTCATATACAAGAAGGATATTTGTATTTTTTAGTGTTTTTTAAAGCAATAAACACAAGAAGCATATTTCACTCATTCATTTGTACTTCTCATTGAGATAGTTTAGTCGGACTTCAGAAAATTTGCAAGACAGTAAGACTTTCCCTCACTAAAATTCTCATAATTCAATTACCGAAATTATAAAGCGATGCCTAATAAAGTTGTTTAAATTTAGGGGAGGCTCTTGATGGTATCAAAAGGAGATTTGACATAAAATATTGGATTTCTCTTTATCCTTGCTATTTGATACAGTGGGACATAATTGGTTGTCAAAGCCATGGCTCCCAACCCACAATTTCTGAAATGTAAGTTTAATTCATTGATTTGTTTACGATTGAAATTATGAGACATAGATGAAATTGTAACAAGTTATGATAATACTTTACTCTCGTTCTTGTTTCCAATGATTTTTTAAATCCTTCCTCCTTCATACTTCACCCGGACTCAATCCATGTTCTTCCCTCATCTGGCTACAAATATTCTTGGCTTCTCATTGCTCCTCTGCAACTGATTTGAAGAAAGTTTGGAGATAAAATGTTTTTTACATATTTTGTGTATCCTTCCTATAGAGATATATATTTTTGTGTAAATTGAACCCATGTGTTAGAACAATTACACTCACAAAAATTGCTAATTACACATGCAAATTACACACAAAGGAGACTGAATATAGAGCAGAACACTAATTTGTATTGAATAAGTGTACAATATCCAACCCTGTGAAGTCATAGGCTGCCACAATAAATAATTACATGAGATAATTGAATGCATTGGGATGGCATTTGAATTTGGTTAAAATAAGGCTTACTAAATCTAAGCAAATCCCCCATAGGTGCATAAAGCAGTTTCCAAATCTATCTAGGAGCTCACGAATTGGAAAAATCAATTAGGCAGGCTAATAGGTGATGGAAGGACAACTCATACATGTTTTATTAGGAGAAAAGAGTGGAGGATGATGAGGAAAAAAAACAAGTTAACTTCACCTAGTCAAACTTTCCCAATTGCCTTAAAACTCAGCAAAAGCAGGTAATAAAGCAGAAAAAACATACATGCGCTAGGAAGGCCAAGAATAAAGCAGAATTGATTCCAATTGGTTTCCCAAGCACTCAATGACTCATTTTTAGCAATTTTGACCACTTTGGATATGTGGATAACAACTTGCATAAGGTGGAATATGGAAACAAGGCAAATAAGACAAAAATGGATTAATTAATGTCTAAGGTAGCTAACTATGGGTTGATTATTCTAACACCTCCCCTTAAGCCTGACTTATGAATAAAATATCAGAAAATTATAGGGCCTAGCAACAAGGCTTAGTCACCCTTTACATACTACATGTCCATTTAACCAAGGAAAGAGGCAAAAACCCAGTGGG
>LPNX010985864.1:175008-229850 GCA_001517045.1 Pseudotsuga menziesii
TATCCTGATGTTGACTTTCGATCTGTGTTGTCACTTGCCCAATCACTGTCAGTAAACCCAATCAAATCAATATTAGATTTAGCTTTGTAGAAGATCCCATGAGTCCTTGTTCCCTGAACAAAGTTAAGGATCCTTTTGGCTGCTCTCCAATGGATCTCATGAGGCTGATCCATGTATCTTGAAGCCACACTTACTGCATAAGAAATATCAGGTCGAGTATGTGTAAGGTACAGCAAACACCCAATCAGTTTCCTATACATTGTATTATTTACCATAGGTGAAGAATCTGCTTCTTCAAGCTTAACTCCTGAAAGGAAGGGAGTCTTGCTTGGCTTGCAATCCTTCATGTTGAACTTGTTCAGTAAATCCAAGGCATACTTGGACTGATGTAATTTTATTCCATGTTTGGTTTGAGCAATCTCAAGACCCAAGAACTGGCTCAATAACCCCAAATCTGTCATTGAAAATGCATGGTTCATTGCATCCTTCAAGGAGGCGATTTCATCCTTTGAGCTTCCTGTAATGAGAAGGTCATCTACATACAAGACAATAATCATCAAAGAACCATGAATCAGATTCAAATAAACATTAGGATCTGATTTGCATCGAACAAAATTCAATGATAGCAGAAAGCCATCAATCTTGGCATACCAAGCCCTGGGGGTTTGCTTAAGCCCATACAATGGTTTCTTTAGCCTGCACACAAGAGATGGATTAGTAGAAAATCCTTGAGGCTGTTGCATGTAAATCTCTTCATTAATATCTCCATTCAGAAAATCACACTTCACATCCATGCGATGTACCTCCCACTGCTTTGAAGCTGCAATGGCTAAGGCTAGCCTGATGGAGTCCATCTTTGCCATTGGTGCAAAGGTCTCATTGTAGTCTATGCCATGTACCTATGAGTAGCCCTTGGCTACCAATATTGCATTATATTTTGAAGTTGAACCATCAGCAGCAAACTTGGTTTTTTAAACCCACTTACATTGAACTAGCTTCCTCCCTAAGGGGAAATCAACCAGCTCCCAAGTGTTGTTCTTCTGGAGTGAGCTTAACTCTTCTTTCATGGCTGTTTGCCATATTGGATCATGTGCTGCATATTCATATGTTTGTGGGTCTGATTCAACCATTAGATAGCATTTCTCTACAAACAAAGGATCTTTCATACATAGAGCACTCTCAAACTGAGATCTAGTCCTCCTATGATCACTAGGATTTCCAGCTAGTTCTCCAGCTGCATGAATGGTCTTTGCTTCCCATTTTGGTCTTGTAGGACTGTTAGGATCTGCAATTAAATAATCATTATCAGACATATCAGAATCAACAACTTCAACTATCTCTTCACTTACTTTCAATGGTTCTGGTGGTGAAGAGGATTCTCCAACTTCCACTGCTGCTAAAGGCTCTTCTTGGAACTGAACACTCCTTTCAATGAAGGCTTTGTTTGTGTTCAAATTGATCAGATTTTACCCTTTTGAATCTTTAGAGTACCCAACAAATAGACACTCTTGGCTTTGGGGCTGCAAAGCCTTCCTCTTTTCCGTTGGAATTCTAGCCCAAGCCCTTGAGCCAAAAATCCTGAAATGGGTCACATTTGGCTTGTGCCCACTCCATGATTTGAAAGGAATCATACCATCAAGTTGTTTATGAGGCACCCTATTCTAGATATAGGCTGTACAATTTATAGCTTCATCCCAAAACTTTGGTGGCAAAGTCTTAGCCTCCGTCATGTAGGTTGCCATCTCTTTCAGTGATCTGTTCTTCCTCTCAGCAACACCATTTTGCTATGGTGTGTAAGGGAGAGAATGCTACATTTGAATAAATTCATATGCACAATATTGAATGAACTCAGACTTTACATAAACACCACCATTGTCAGATCTGAGAACCTTGAGTTTCCTCCCAAACTGGTTTTCAACCAAAGCCTTAAAGACTTTGAAGAGGCCAAAAACTTCAGACTTGTGTTTCAGGAAGTAAACCCAGTAGTACCTGGAAAATTCATCTATGAATGTCAATGCATATTTGGCTTGAATCATTTACATATGAGGAAATGGGCCAGCAACACCACTGTGGATCAACTCAAGAGGTGCAGAGGTTCTCTCATGACTAGCTTTCTCAAATTTATGCTCTGGGTGTTTTCCTAAGATGCAACCTTAACAGACTCCTTTGGAAAACTTAATATTTGGTAACCCTATGACTATTTATTTTTCACTAATATTATAAAGATACTTATAGTTAAGATGGCCAAATATTTCATGCCAAAGCTTGCTTGCCTCATTAGCATGAACTAGAAGAGCAGAGAGGTTTGAGTAAGGTAGGAAGTGTGAGAACATGTATACCTTCGAAATGTGATTTGCAACTCCTTTTGCAATGAATTTACCACTTGAGATCTCTGTGATCTCAACTTCATCAAGGGAGAATATGACTTTCTTTGGAGACCCTGTGTGGGTCATCTGATACACTGATAAGAGGTTAGAGGCAAGACGTGAAACATACAATACATTGTTGAACTTACCATGGTCAAGACCAATCCTCCCTTTGCCCAAAATTTCAGTGAGAGAGTCATCTCCCGGTACTATTGGTGGACCTTTCGACATGTCAAGTGAGGTGAATTCCTCCTTGGTCGAAACCATATGTGTTGAAGCTCCAGAATCAATGATGAAACTAGGTGAGCTTGATGTGCCAGCAACCAATGCATGAAATCTCTCTCTGTCTTCTGAATTTGATCCTCCTTCCCTCTTCTTTGAGCTATCAGGAAGGGAGATGCCATTCTTTTCCAGGAGTTGGGTTAGCATGTCAATTTGCTTCTTCATGCAGGAGATTTCAGGATGATTTCCCTTACTGCAGTATGCACACTTGCTCATTTCTCCTTTGTTCTTCTTCTTATGGAAGTTCTTCTTGGAACCTTGGGGCTCCTCTGGAAACTTGTTCTTGTCTCTCTTTTGCTCAGGTGGCTTCTTAGATTTCTTCTTTCCTTTTTAATCCACCCTCAAATCTCCAACAACCAGAGCTTGGTCTTTGGAAGGTTTGATGGTGCCCATCGTCACCAATTTATCTTGTTCTTGTGTGAGAGATTCCATGAAATCTGCAAGGATAGGCACTTTCCAGGCTCGAGATGTCAACTTTGTGGCATGGAAGGTCGAGAAAAACACTAAATAGTTAGGACCAAGCTTTGAGAGTATGGCCAAAACTAGTTTCTCCTCCTTATTTTCAATTCCACATTGTTTTAGCTGCAAAACAAGGGCTTTGAACTTGGAAAAGTAGAGTTCCAGGGATTCAAAGCTATTGGGACTCAAGGAGATCAATTCATTTTCTATTTGATGTCCCCTCATCTCATTTTTCTTACCAAAAATCTCAACAAGCTTCTCCCATACTTCATTTGGTGATGTTAATCCATCAAGATGGAAAAGGAGGTCTCTAGATATGCTCAGACACAGGAGACCATAGGCCTCATCCCTCCTGTTGTGCCATTTAATTTTCTCTGCAACTGCATTGGGATCTACTTCTATTTCCATAGTAACTCTATAGAGGCCTTTCACTCTCAACAGTATCTCCATATATTCTTTCCATTCAAAGAAGTTAAATGGAGTCAAGATGATCTTCTGAGATTGATCCATAGCTCAGAAATTGTCCCTTCAGTCAGCAGAATGCTCCCAGTCAATGATGTCAAACCTGCAATAACAAATTGAAAGGAGAGAAATCGATCTACAAAGGCTTTGATACCATGTGGAAATTGAATCTAGGTGTTAGAACAATTACACTCACAAAAATTGCCAATTACACATGCAAATTACACACAAAGGAGACTGAATATAGAGCAGGACACTAATCTGTATTGAATAAGTGTACAATATCCAACCATGTGAAGTCATAGGCTGCCATAATAAATAATTACATGATATATTTGAATGCATTGGGATGCCATTCGAATTTGGTCAAAAGCAGGCTTACTAAATCTAAGCAAATCCCCCATAGGTGCATAAAGCAGTTTCCAAATATGTCTAGGAGCTCACGAAGTGGAAAAATCAATTAGGCAAGCTAATAAGTGATGGAAGGACAACTCATACATTCTTTTATTAGGATAAAAGAGTGGAGGATGATGAGGACAAAAAACAAGTTAACTCCACCTAGTCAAACTTTCCCAATTGCCTTAAAACTCAGCAAATGCAGGCAATAAAGCAGAAAAAGTAGACATGTGCTAGGAAGGTCAGGAATAAAGCAGAATTGATTCCAAGTAGTTTCCCAAGTGCTCCATGACTTAGTTTTAGCAATTTTGACCACTTTGGACATGTGGAGGACAACTTGCATAAGGTGGAATATGGAAACTAGGAAAACAAGACAAAAATGGATTAATTAATGTCTAAGGTAGCTAACTATGGGTTGATTATTCTAACAATTTTCTATAATCATGACAGTTGCAGCGATAAATAATAGAGCACTCGCTTTGAATTTATTCTTCTTGTTTTCCATTTTGTTTATGACATCTCTCACTCCATCTAGGCTGATCCTTAATAAGGGAAATCCCTGTGAGCAGATATACATCATTGGGGAAGGAGAAAATCTGTAGACAATCAACGAGAAATGTAATGACCCCTTCGTTCTTGTCAATAGTCCTCAGATCTAAGACACCGACGATATCTATGAAGGCCTACGCACCACTAAAGATGAATCAATTTTGAATTGCAACAAACTGCTCAAAATTAGGGAATTAATTTGATATAAAAATAGTTATATTCAACAAACACATATGCACGTCCATGGTATCACGTTTTTTTAACGGAGGAACTCACCAATTACTTTGAACACATAGTTTTCTTTATAGAGTATATAGGATGGACAGTAGAATAATAAATCATGGCCTTTGACACTACCCAATGGGCCTGAAAATATCACATTTTATGTTTTACCTATACCAAAAACTATTTCAGAGAACCCAAGGAATAAAACCCTAATTTAATAGCTCGGTCTAATGAGTTTAAGACATAAAAGACATAAAGATGCAAATTTGTTCCAATGTAAAATAGTATGGAAGTCCTGCATATCATTGCTTTCCTAATAAAAAGTTTTCTCTAGCTGGAAGAATAAAAAATAATGAAGTTTCTATAACAATTTCATGCAACTTAAAATTCATGGCCTGAAGGTTCATAAATTGAAACAATGTGTCATGTTCTTCAAATTTTCGACAATTTTCTTATGTAAAAAAGTGATTAAAGTGACCAAATAAGGAGAAATTTCAGACATTAATAGTGATATAAAGGATATAAATGGTAGATATGTCCTAAAAATTCATATCTGAGAAATATTTTAAAGAAAAACTTGAACAAAACTAAAAAAATCACTAATTAAAGTGATTTTCCTAGCTTTTTAAGGAGGTTTCTAAGACTTCCAAATTCAAGTGAAATTAATTCTAAAATCTTAGAATATGCTTCTGATAGGTCCTAAAATGTCTCTACCATAATATACAAGTATTCAAAGTTCAAAATCATCCCTAAATATAAGCCTAAGACAATGATTTGTATATCCTAGTTTTTGGCCGAGTTTTTGACAATTTTCAAGCTAGTAAGCACACAAATATTTAAAATATTAAAAAAATACTCAAATATAAGTCAAATTAGATGAAAGTAGTCTCTAAAATAAATTATAAGGATTTATAAGCTAACCATAGCAAAACAAATCACTCAAAACGGTCAAGAAATGAGGACTTTATGCCCAAAATACACACTTTGCACAAAACGCAATTGTATATGACTTGCACCCATGTTTTCCCAAGAAATACATGACTTTACCTAGCCTTCACATGCGTATTTTTGAGGGAGTATGTGGATTTACATATCTTGCACCCATGTATTTCCAAGAAACCCAATATCTATAAAATTGGAGTCACAACAATCTAAGAAACAAGACAAAAACTTACAATAGATTTCCTAGATCAATTTTACTCATAAATGACATGAAATGGTGCAATTAGGAGTTGCAACTATATATTTTCTTATCATCAATCAGACGTAGTGATACAATGCAGTAAAATGGCATAAAGATTCATGCAATTCAAATCTTAGAGAGGTCATTCAAATTCAATACATTAGAGTGGCTTACTTGTCAGTTAAACACCACTCGACACATTAGTTCACCACTTAACTCAACCTTAATTGACTCTAAGTGTCTCGGAGGCAGTTTATACTGAGTCTAACTGAATAGAACTCTAATGCATTCCAAAAAGTAGGTGAGGGTGCATATTTGACTTCAATTAGGTGAGATGAATTGAACTGCACTAAACTGAGTCAGCAAAAGTAGGTTGAGGCACCTTTAATCATTCTAGTTAACTGAAATTAACCAAAAATAAGATAATTGACAAGGAAGGCGCCTTTGCAGCTCCAGTTTAACTTAAAGGTATGTGAAAAAACCTTCACTTAATTTATTGGGGTGTGGAAATTGAACCCAGTGATATATTAATTTTACTCACAACAATTAACAATTGATCATGCAAAATCACTCACAAAAGAGACTGAAATTGGAGCTGAACACTAAACTGTATTAACTCAGTGTACAATAGCCAACCCTGTAACATAATAGGTTTCTGAATAAATAAAATACATCAGGGATTCGAATGCATGAGGATCAATTCGAATCTAGCATAAAGAAGGCTTACTAAAATTAAGCAAATCCCCCATAGGTGTAAAAAGTTGATCCCAAATCTGTCATGGAGCTCACGAATTAGCAAAATGGATTAGGAAAGCTAAAGAGTGATGGAATGACAACACATACATGCTTTTCCAAGGAGAAAAGAGTGGAGGATGAAGAGGACAAAAAACTAGTTCACCTCACCTAGTCAAACTTTCCCTATTGCCTTAAAACACTGAAAAAGCAGAAGGGCGCCTAGGAGACCAGGAATAAAGCAGAATTGATTCGTTGAGGTTTCCCAAGTGCTACATGGGTCAAATTAGGCAAGTTGGACCACTATGGATAGGTAATTGACAACTTGCATAAGGTGGGACACATGAACTAGGCAAATAAGACAAAAATAATTAAATTAATGTCTAAGGTAGTAAACTATGGGTTGATTATTCTAACACCCCCCCTTAAGCCTGACTTATGAGTAATATATCAGAAAATTATAGGGCCTAGAAACAAGGCTTAGCCACCCTTTTACACATTGCATGTCCATACAACCAAGGAAAGAGGCAAAACCAACTTGGGAAAATCCTCCCTTAAACATGGACTGTAAAACAAAATTTGGAAATCTTGTCTTCACTCATGCTTCACAGCATGATCAGCAATCCCCAGCAGTGATTTGAGATTACTGAAGGTCTTCTCACAAAATTATTTGGTGAAGATATCAGCTACTTGTTCTGAAGATGAACAGAAGAGTAGGTGAATGGTGACATCATGCACAAGCTCTCTGATGTAGTGCATATGGATCTCAATGTGTTTGGTTCTCTGCTTCTGAACTGGATCTTTGCAGATTCGATTGGTACTCTGGTTATCATAGTAGATGGTAGCTGAGTACTCTGATTCGAAGCCACACTCTCCAAGTAAACCCTGCAACCATAAACATTGAGTTGCTGCATTAACAACTCCTCTGTACTCTGCTTCTGTAGATACGAGTGCAATGGCACTCTGTTTCTTTCTTGACCAGCTGATTGGCCCTTCTACAAGCATGAAAACATATCCTAATGTGGAATTTCTGTCTATGCTATCACCTTCCCAATCACTGTCAGTAAATCCAATCAAATCAAGATCATATTTTTCTTTATAGAAGATCCCATGTGTCCTTGTTCCCTGAACAAAGTTAAGGATCCTTTTGGCTGCTTTCCAATGGATCTCATGAGGCTGATCCATGTATCTAGAAGCCACACTTACTGCATAAGAAAGATCAAGTCTAGTATTTTTCAGATACAACAAAAATCCAATCAATTGCCTATACAGTGTATTGTTTACCATAGGTGAAGAATCAGCTTCTTCCAGCTTCACTCCTGAAGGGAAAGGAGTTTTGCTTGCTTTGCAATCCTTCATTCTGAATTTGTTTAGAAAGTCCAAGGCATATTTGGACTGGTGCACCTTGATTCCAGATTTGGTTTGAGCAATCTCAAGCCCCAAAAATCGACTTAAGAGCCCCAAATCTGTCATGGAGAAGGCTTGGTTCATAGCACCCTTTAAGGAAGCAATCTCATCCTTTGAGCTTCTAATGAGGAGGTCATCAACATATAACACAATGATCATTAATTAACCATTAAATAACTTCAAATAGACATTTGGATCTGATTTGCACCGAACAAAATTCAGTGATAGCAAGAAGCTATCGATCTTGGCATACCAAGCCCTGGGGGCTTGCTTTAGCCCATACAATGACTTTCTCAACCTGCACACAAGAGAAGGGTTAGTAGAAAAACCTTGAGGCTGCTGCATATATATCTCTTCAGTGAGATATCCATTTAGGAAGGCACATTTTACATCCATGTGATGTACCTCCCATTGCCTTGAGGCTGCAATGGCTAAGGCTAGCCTGATGGAATCCATCTTTGCCGTTGGGGCAAAGGTCTCATTGTAATATATGCCATGAAATTGTGAGTATCCCTTGGCTACCAATCTGGCCTTGTACTTCAGTGGTGAACCATCAGCAGCAAATTTGGTCTTATAGACCCACTTACACTGGACTAACTTTCTCCCTGGGGAAAGATCCACTAGCTCCCATGTGTTGCTCTTCTGGAGTGAGCTGAAATCCTCCTTCATGGCTGTTTGCCATCTTGGATATCCTACTGCTTCTTCATATGTTTGAATATTAGAATCCACCATCAAATAGCATTTTTCAACAAACATAGGATCCTTCATGCACAGACCCCTCTCAAATTGAGATCTAGTCCTCCTTGGGTCATTGGGATCCCCAGCTAGCTCTCCTACTGCATGTAGTGTCTTGGATGCCCATTTTGACCTTGTAGGGCTGTTAGGGTCTGCAATAAACTCATCTCCATCAGAAAAATCAGAATCATCATGTTCAAGAAACTCTTTACTTACTTCCTGAGGTTCAGGTGGAGAAGAGGCTTCTCCAACTTCCACTGCTGCAAGGGGTTCTTCTTCAAACTGAACACACCTTTCGATGAAGGATTTGTTTGTGCTCAAATTTATCAGTTTGTACCCTTTTGAATCTTTAGAGTATCCAACAAAAATACACTCTTGGATTTGGGACTGCAAAGCCTTCCTCTTCTCTGTTGGAATTCTAGCCCAAGCCTTTGAGCCAAAAATCCTGAAATGGGTCACATTTGGCTTGTGCCCACTCCATGCTTCGAAGGGAGTCATACCATCAAGATATTTATGAGGCACCCTATTCTGAATATAGGCTGCATATTTTATAGCTTCGGCCCAGTACTTTGGTGGCAAAGTTTTGGCCTCCATCATGCATGTTGCCATCTCCTTCAGCGATCTATTCTTCCTCCCAACAACATCATTTTGATGTGGTGTGTAAGGAATAGAATGCTGCATCTGAATACATGCATCTGCACAATAATTAATAAACTTAGACTTGACATACTCACCACCATTGTCAGATCTGAGGACCTTGAGTTTCCTCCTAGACTGGTTTTCAACCAAATCCTTAAAGACTTTGAAGAGGCCAAAAACTTCAGACTTGTGTTTCAGGAAGTAAACCCAGCAATACCTGGAAAAGTCATCTATGAAATTCAATGCATATTTGTCTTGACTCATGGACATATGAGGGAATGGGCCAGCATCATCACTGTGGATCAGCTCGAGGGGTGCAGAGGTTCTCTCATGACTAGCTCTCTCAAATTTGTGCTCTGGGTGTTTTCTTAGGATACAACCTTGGCAGACTCCTTTGGAAAATTTTATCTTGGGAAACCCTATGACCATCTCTTTTTCACTAAGATCAGAAAGATACTTGTAATTTAGGTGGCCAAATATTTCATGCGAAAGCTTGCTAGCCTCATTAGCATGAATTAGAAGAGCAGAGGGGTTTGAGTAGGGTAGGAAGTGTGAGAACATGTATACCTTTTGAGCATGATTCGCAACTCCTTTTGCAATGAATCTACCAATTGAGATCTCTGTGATCTCAATTTCATTAGGGGAGAATATGACTTTCTTAGGAGACCCAGTGTGATTCATCCGGTACACTGACAAGAGGTTGGAGGCAATACCAGGCACATACAACACATTGTTGAACTGACCATGATCAAGATCAATCCTCCCTTTGCCAAAAATTTCAGTGAGAGAGTCATCTCCTAGTACTATAGGTGGTCCTTTCGACATTTCAAGTGAGGAGAAGGCCTCCTTGGTCGAGACCATGTGTCTTGAAGCTCCAAAATCAATGATAAAACTGGGTGAGCTTGATGTGCCAGCAACCAATGCATGAACTCTCTCTCTGTCATCTGAACTTGATCCTCCTTCTCTCTTCTTTGAGCTGTCTGGAAGGGAGATGCCATTCTTCTCCAAGAGTTGGGTCAGCATGTCTATTTGATTCTTCATACAAGAGCTTTCAGTGTGATTTCCCTTATTGCAGTATGCGCACTTGCTCATTTCTCCTTTGTTTTTCTTCTTCTGGTAGTTCTTCTTGGAACCTTGTGGCTCCTCCGGAGACTGTTTCTTGTCTCTCTTTTGCTCAGGTGGCTTTTTAGCTTTCTTTTTGCTTTTTGAATCCACCTTTGAATCTCCAGAATTCATAGCTTGATCTTTGGATGGTTTGATGGTGCCCATCATCACCAGCTTATCCTGTTCTTGTGTGAGAGATTCCATGAAATCTGCAAGGCTAGGCATCTTCCAGGTTCGAGCTGTCAGTTTTGTGGCATAGAAGGTTGAAACAAACACTGAATAGTTAGGGCCTAGCTTCAAGAGAATGTCCAGGATGAGCTGATCATCCTTCTTTTCGATCCCACACTGTTTCAGCTGCAAAACAAGTGCTTTGAACTTGGAGAAATATAGCTGCAGGGATTCAAAGCTATTTGGACTCAGAGAAATCAGCTCATTTTTGATTTCATGTCCCCTCATCTCATCTGTCTTTCCAAAAATATCAGCAATATTCTCCCATACTTCATTTGGTGATGTCAATCCATCAAGATGGAAAAGGAGGTCTCTGGAAATACTCAGACACAGGAGACCATAGGCCTCATCCCTCATGTTGTGCCATTTTATCTTCTCTGCAGCTGCATTGGGCTCTGCTTCTATTTCCATAGTCACCCTGTAGAGGCCTTTTGCTCTCAACAGTATCTCCATCTCTGCTTTCCATTCAAAGAAATTGAAGGGAGTCAGGATAGTTTTCTATGATTGATCCATAGCTTAGAAAATCTGTCCCGGCTGTCAGTAGAAGGCTCCCAATCACTGATGTCAAACCCGCAAAACAATTTTGAAGGATATAAATCAATCTAAAATGGCTCTAATACCATGTGGAAATTGAACCCAGTGATAGATTAATTTTACTCACAACAATTAACAATTGATCATGCAAAATCACTCACAAAAGAGATTGAAATTGGAGCTGAACACTAAACCGTATTAACTCAGTGTACAATAGCCAACTCTATAACATAATAGGTTGTTGAATAAATAAAATACATCAGGTATTCGAATGCATGAGGAGCAATTCGAATCTAGCATAAAGCAGGCTTACTAAAATTAAGCAAATCCCCCATAGGTGTAAAAAGCTGATCCCAAATCTGTCATGGAGCTCACAAATTAGAAAAATGGCTTAGGCAAGCTAAAGAGTGATGGAATGAAAACTCACACATTCTTTTCCAAGGAGAAAAGAGTGGAGGATGAAGAGGACAAAAAACTAGTTCACCTCACCTAGTCAAACTTTCCCTATTGCCTTAAAACACTGAAAAAGCAGGCAATAAAGCAGAAAAAGTAGAAGAGCGCCTGGGAGACCAGGAATAAAGAATAATTGATTCCTTGAGGTTTCCCAAGCACTACATGGGTCAAATTAGGCAAGTTGGACCACTATGGATAGGTAATTGACAACTTGCATAAGGTGGGACACATGAACTAGGCAAATAAGACAAAAATAATTAAATTAATGTCTAAGGTAGTAAACTATGGGTTGATTATTCTAACATGGGGCACATATTTCATGTATATCAACCCACATTTTCTCCTATATTGAAGGAGGAGACTCATTTAGGCTCCCCGATTGAAGGAGAAGACCCAGTTAGGCTCCCTGATTGAAGGAGGATGATCCAGTTGATGAAGAAGTCACACATTCGAGTCAAGAACTTAGGATAAGTGGTAAATTAGGAAAAATAATCCAAATAATTATATGTGGTTGGATAATGACTCCAACACCCCCCCTTAAGCTAAAATCATGTGGAGGAGTACAAAAAATAATAGGGCCCTAGCAACAAAGGCCATAGATCACCCTTTACAAAAAATAACTAAAAAATGCTCAAACAATTCTAAGTGAGGAAAAGAGGAAAAAACCTGTGGGAAAGAAACCCCCCCCCCTAAAACTAAACACTAAAGAATTAATCTGAACGGAGGTAAGTGAACTTCTTCTTAGTGAAGTTCTTGGTGAAAATGTCTGGAATTTGCTCATATGTGGGGCAATATTGTAGAACAATTGTTCTGTCATGCACAAGTTCTTTGATGTAGTGCATGTGGATATCAATGTGTTTGGTTATTTGTATCTGAACTTGATCTGTCGAGATCTTGATAGCACTTTTATTTTCACAAAAAATGACAGTATATGAAGTGCTACCAATGTCGAACTCTGCCAAAATACCTTGCACCAAACTGCCTGTATGCATGCATTAACCGCTCCCTGGTACTCTGCCTCTGCTGAATATAGTGCAATGGAAGCCTTCTTTTTGCTTTACCATCAAATAGGCCCACCACCAAACATGAAAACATAGCCAAAAGTAGACTTCTAATCAAGGCTATCTCTAGCCCAATCCGAATCTGTGAATCCTACCAAGTCTAGTTCAAAATCAATAGTATAGTACATGCCATAGGTTATAGTACCCTACACATACTATAGAATACTCTTGGATGCCCTCTAATGAATTTCATGAGGCTTCTACATATACCTTGATACAACATTCACATCATAACAAATTTTAGGCCTTGAATGTGTCAAGTAGAGAAGGCTTCCAATCAATTAACGGTAGAGAGTATAATCCACCCATGGAGTAGTATTTCCCTCTTCAAGACTGATTCCTGAGAGGAATGGGAAATGTGTTTCCTTAAAATCAGCCATATTAAACTTAATTAATAGGTATGAAGCATATTTGGATTGTGTCACCATAATCCCATCAAAATATTGAGTTATTTCTAGCCTAAGAAACTGCCTCAACAAGCCTAGATCACTCATCTCAAAGGCTTCATGTAAAGCAATTTTTATGAAGTTGATTGAATCAAGGGTGATTCTTGTGATTAATAGATCATCAAAATACATAAATATAATAAGAAAACTACCTTTATAATTCTTCAAGTACACATTCATATCAGACTTACATCTTTAAAAGTTCAGTGATAGCAGAAAAGAATCCATTTTGGCGTACCAACCTCTTAGGGCCTATTTTAAGCCATACAAGGATTTCTGCAACTTGCAAACTAACGATGGATCTGATGTGTAGCCTTCAGAATGATTCATGTATATCTTTTCTTTCAGTTCCCCATGAAGGAAATAACTTTTTACATCCATATGGTGCACCTCCCAGTGATTGGATGCATAAATGGACAAGACTAGTCGTATATAATCCACTTTTGCCATCGGTGTAAAGGTCTCAGTGTAGTCCACTCCTTTGACTTGGGAGAAGAATTTTGCTACCATCCATGATTTATATTTTCAGGTTGATCCATATGCAACAACCTTTATCTGATATACCCATTTTCATTGAACAAGTTTCCTCCCAGGTGGAAGGGAAACTAGCTCCCAGGTTGCATTTTTCCGAAGAGAGTTGAACTCTTCATCCATTGCAGCTTGCCATAGAGGATCATTCTGAGCATGATAATATGAATTAGGATTATATCCAATCATCATGTAGCACTTCTTAGACAGAAAATAATCATTTCAAGAAATAGAAATACCTTCTCTTTGAAAATCTGCCCGAGTTCTCCTTGGATCAACATGATTTTCAACATTTAACCCAATAGAAGAGAGTGTCTTTTCGACCCATTTTGGTAGATGAGTGGGCTCATTCGAATATGATTCAGAACCTAATATTTCATGCTCATTGATAACATACATTATGTATGAAATATCATACCTCACACTTCCATTTTCATCTCCAGAATCTTCAGTAGAAAGAGAGGGAATTTCAATAGTTTCTTCCTCGACTAGTTTCAAATCTTGGAGAGGTTCTTTGAAGCAAACACTTCTCTCTATGGGAATATTTTTAGTTCTGATATTCAAGAGTTTGTATCCATTTTCTTCCTCAGGTTATCCAATTAATATGAACTCAACACTCTATGGTTGCAGAGACTTTTGTCTTATCTAGTGGAATTCGATCCCAAGCAGTGGACCCAAAAACCCTGAAATTGGACACATCCGGTTTGCGACCAAAGTATGCTTCAAAATGTGTTTTTCCTTTCATGGATGAATGAGGAACCCTGTTCTTAATGTAGGAATAAAAATTCATGGCTTCAGCCCAAATATTTGCACCGAATCTTTAGTTTCAAGCATACAGGTTGTCATCTCTTTTAGAGCCCGGTTTTTCCTTTCCACTACACCATTCTGTTGAGGTGTGTAGGGAATGGTGTGTTGAATATTGATTCCACTTTGAGAACAAATTTGCAGCAGCTATGATTTGATGTATTCACATCCATTGTTATATCTGAGAGATTTTATCTTGCTCACAGTAGCATTCTCAATAGAAGACTTAAAATCTATGAACTTTTCAAGGACTTCTGATTTTTTCTTGAGAAAATAGACCCATGTGAATCTAGACAGGTCATCAATGAAAGTGAGCACATACCTTGATCCATTCATTGAGGTTGTTGTTACACATAAATATCATCATCATCATGTGATGAGGTCCCAAACATCAGTATTTTCCCTGAATCCCAAGTTGTGAAGTGAAAATATTGGCCTAGACTTTAATCTTGCATATAAAAGTCAAGCACCGCTTCTACCCTTAAGGAAAGGAGCATTACCTTCTTCAGAAACGCCTACCATCTCTTAGAATTAAGAGGTTCCACCACCCTCTTTCTCTTGTTCAAGGCGTGGTTCTTCTCTGTCACTACTCTTTCATAGTGGAGGAGAAGTGGTGCCCTTGGTAAAAAGTGGAAAAGAGAGGTTTCCACGAAGCTTCTCGAAGGAAGAATTCGTGGCACCCTTATCCCTACACCTAAGGACCAATTGGAATAAAGATCCCTCCTTTTGGGATCTCCTATCCACCTCACCCACCATTTGCTCAACCATCTCTATCCTCCCAAGGCCTATAAAAGCAGGCTCATACCCCATGGTTGAGAGAGAGAAAAGTTATGTTATTGCATTAATATTCTGGACAAATCAGTAGGGTGAGCATAGAAGGAGAAAGTTGGAGATTTTGGGGGAAAGGAATTGGCATGTGAAGCAGCATATCAACTCTAAGGTGAAGGTTGTAAACTTCTTCATATTTAATGCAAAGTTGGTTCCTTTCCCATAAAATATGTTATGTTATAATCATGTATTTTATTGTTGGATTCCTTAGTCACTGGCATAGAATTACGGATTATATTCTGGTACTTTTTTTATCTTGTTTTCTATTTCATATGATTGTGCAGGTACAACCGTGAAGAGTCATCACCATAGGAAACAAATACATCACTCCATCAAAGGGACTCATTCCAGATCTCCACAACTTCTGGGGGAAGTATTCCATCTCTGTTGTAACTCATTTTTTCTAGATCTGAACCATTCAAAATAGAGGAAAAAATCTTGTACAAAAGAGGTGCATTTTCCCTAGTAGTAAATATGGCGACTGAGCTGGGGAACAACTTTCAGCACATCTGATCTTCCTTGGTCTTCAAACCCTTGTTTGAAATCTAAGCTCCAATATTTCATTGGTCAGATCTACTAGTTGATCTAGTGAGATCTTGTTTTAGTTGATTAGATCTACTAGCTGATATAGTGAGATTTTGGTTTGGTATAGTTAGATCTGTTCAAATCTGAGTCATTCTTACCTGCTATACTTCATATTCCTGTCAATTCATGATTTTAATGCCAGTATTATAGTAGCTAACTTTGATTTTTTCTCCATTGTTTTATTTTTTGATTTCTGCAGGACACCATGCATGCACGATGGGAAATTATTAATCTTGTCTATTGATCTAGGAACAAAGAATCAATCTAATCAAGAATTAATCAACAAATAACTCATGAAATGGTGTAATCGGTCTATAGGAATAGTAGCTGCTCTGTATTCACATAAATAATGAATGATTACAATTACAATGGCATGCTACAAGCATGAATGAAGAAACAATTTGAATTCCTTAGGAGGTCATTCGAATTGAATGAGTGAGTCTAGCTTAACTAACTGTAAGCCATGGTTCACACTCAGTTAACCACTGATCAAAACCCTAATTGACTCAATTGAACCCTAATTGAAGTCGGAGTGCAATAAAAGACCGAGTCTCAACTGAAAGAGATTAGACACATGTCATAGCAATCCAACCATCAAGTGCTAGCGCTTCAATGACTTTAATGAACCTCAATGAGGTTAACTGAAGCTGAACTAAACATCAGAAGTTGGTGGAGGTGCCCCTGTTGACTCCAGTTCATTAAATAATCATTAAATAATATATTTAATGAGAGGAGGTTCCTTAACTAACTGGTTTAACTGATTGTAACCAACAGTTAGCAATTAGGTGCCTTAATATCACTCAGATCACCCCTAGAGTGCTCCAGTTAGCCTCCCCGAATGTAGGAGAAGGCTAAGTTAGCCTCCTTGACTGAAGGTAGGTGTGGGTGAGACTAGATGATGACATTTAATGCTCCACTGATGTCAATTAATGTCAATAATACTTAGGATAGTGGCTTAACTAGGCCAATTTGACCAAAACGAGTGTGTATGGTGGTAAATGTCTCCAACAACCCCCCTTAAGCTATACTCAGGAAGAGTTAGAAAACATAGATGCATAAAATTGCTAGGGCCCTAGAAAATAAGGCCATAGGTCACCCTGTACAATGCTGAAACTGAAACAATGCTCAAAACAAACCAAGTGAGGAAAAGAGGGAAAACCCAGTGGGAACCCCCCCCCCCCTCAAGATGAACACTGAAAGTAGTCTAAATCACCCTGATGAACTCACTCCCAACAGTGAACGGAGGTAAGTGAACTTCTTTTCTGAAAATCTCTTGGTGAAGATGTCTGCAATCTGCTCATCAGTCGGGCAGTATTGCAAAATGATGGTCCTGTCATGCACTAGCTCCCTGATGTAGTGCATGTGGATCTCTACATGCTTGGTTCTCTGCCTGATAACTGGATCCATGGATATATTAATAGGAATTTGATTTTCACAAAAGAGGATAGTGGACAAAATACTACCAAGATCAAACTCCGAAAGAATGCCTTGCAACCAAACTGCTTGGATGCAAGCATTCACCGCTCCTCGATACTCGGCCTCTGCTGAAGATAGTGCTATGGAAGCCTAATTTTTTCTTGACCAGAAAATGGGGCCACCACCAAACATGAACACATATCTAAAAGTAGACTTCTGATCAATAGAATCACCCTCCCAATCGGAATCTGTGTATCCAACCAACTCTAGCTCGGAGTCTCCAGCATAGTGATTGTCGTAGGTCCTGGTTCCTTGAATATACTGGAGGATCCTCTTTGCTTCCTTGCAATGAAGATCATTAGGCTGCTGAATGTATATTGATACAGCATTCACAACATAACAAATATCAGGCCTAGAATGTGTCAAGTACAACAAGCTACCAATCAGCTGTCGATAGATAGTGCAGTCCATGAAAGGTGTGTTTTTTCCTTCTTCAAGGCTGATCCCTGAAAGGAAAGGGAATGGTGCAGGCATAAAATCAGCCATGTTAAACTTTAATAACAGGTCTGAAATGGATTTGGACTGAGTAACCATAATCCCATTAGAATTTTGCTCAATTTCGAGCCCCATAAATTGTTTTAGAAGCCCCAAATCACGCATTTCAAAGGGATTGTGGAGAGCAGTTTTGATGGCTTAAATGGAGGCAACTGTGCTACCTGTGATTTCCAATGTTCTTTGGAAATCAGACCGGGTTCTCCTTGGATCATCCGTATTTCCAATGTTGTCTCCTGCAGAGGAGAGTGTCTATCGGGACCATGTAGGAAGATGATTTTGCACTTCAGGTTCTGATTCAGCATGTGATGATTGCTACACACTGATATCAGAAATTATAGGATCCAAATCAGGGTCATCACCCCCAATTTCATCATCCAAATATTCGGTAGAATAGGAAGGAAATTCAGTAATTTTCTCCTTCACTAGTTCCACCTCCTGAAGAGGCTCATCAAACTTGACACTTCTCTTGATGATGATTTGTTTGGTCTTGATATCCAGCAGCTTTAACCCTTTATATTCATCAGGATACCCAATAAACAGACATTCTATGCTTTGGACCCAAACACCCATAGGTTCGACACATCTGGCTTGTGTCTGAAGTATGCTTTGAAAGGGGTATTCCCTTTCATAGATGAGTGTGGCACCCTATTCTGAATGTATGCTGCATAATGCATGGCCTCATCCCACAAATTTTTAGCAAGCTTCTTGGATTCCAACATACAGGTGGTCATCTCCTTGAGAGACCGATTCTTCCTTTCCGCTACTTCGTTCTGCTGTGGAGTGTAGGGAATTGAATGTTGGACCTGAATACCACTTTGGGAGCATATGTACAGCAACTCATTACTGACATACTCCCCTCCATTATCAGATCTCAATATCTTGATCTTAATCCCAGAGGCATTTTCGATCAAGGCCTTCAATTCAGAAAAATTTTCACATACTTTTGATTTCTTTTTGAGAAAGAAAACCCATGTATACCTTGAAAAATCATCATTAAAAGTAAGGACATACCTTGATCCATTCATGGATGTGACAAGCATAAAACCACTGATATCAGAATGTATCAGCCCCAATATGCATGTAGCTCGTTTTTCCTTCCCTCAATCGAACTTGAGCTCAGGGTGTTTTCCAATCACACAGCCTTTGCAAATTCCCGTGGCTGCCTTGATGACCGGGAGGCCTTCAACCATGGATTTTTTCTGTAATTTCTGAAAATATTTGAAATTAATATGGCCAAACCTCTCATGGCATAGCCTAATAACCTCATTCCCATGAGTTAGCAGAGTGGTGCACTTTGCATCCGCAACAAAGTGAGAGAACTCATAGGCTTTTGCATGATGGTTTGCAAGGCCTTTAGCAATGAGTTTCTCTAATGCAATTTCTGTTATCTCAACATCATTTGGGCTGAAATAAAATCTCTTAGGTACTCTAGTATGTGTCATTTGATAGACACTAAGGATATTTTATGCCAGATATGGTACATACAATACATTTGAAAAGAAACCATTGTCAAGATCAACCATACCTTGTCCTTCTGAAATGATGGTGGAGTCATCTCCCATGTGGATGGGAATGGATTTTTTAGTCTCCAAGGATGAAAAGGAGTATCTTTTAACCATCATGTGGTTCGAAGATCCTGAATCAATCAAGAGTGCTTTGGACTTCGAAGTGCTTGCCATGAGGGCATGACCTTTTTCATGTTGTGGTTCCCGATCATGCTGATCTATCCTCCGAAAGCTTTCCGGAAGATTGATGTGATTCCTCTCAAGGAGAGAGGTTGCTTCTTCAAGATTCTTATTCATGCAGGCATGTTCAGGGTGGAAGTCCTTCCCGCAATAAGAACACTTGAATTTTTCCTTGCCGTTGTGCCCTTTTCCTTCGTTCTTCCTTGAGCCGGAAGACTCATCATGCTACTGATTTTCAACTCTAGGTTTAGGAGCATCAAATTTAGTTTTTTGATTCTTTTGTTGCTTTCCTTTACCCTTCAGATATTTGGGCCATGAGACATGGAGGGCTTGATCACGGGAATATTGGATGATCCCCATCTCGACAAGCTTGTCATGTTCACTTGTCAGGGACTTAATGAAGGCATTGAGTGTAGGCATCTTCCATCCAGGGGTTGTGAGCTTCCCTGCACGGAATGTAGAAAAAAAAACTGAATAATCAGCCCCAAGTTTGGAGAGTATGGTGAGGATGAGCTGATCATCCTCCTTCTCCACTTTGCATAGCTTCAAGAGTAAAATAGTATGCTTGAACTTTGTGAAGAAATCATTCAGAGTCTCGAAATTGGAGGGTTGGAGAGACATGAGTTCATTTTCGAGTTGGTAAACCCTAAACTCATCATGCTTTCCATATAGATTCTCCAATTTGTCCCATATTTCTTTTGGAGTCTTCAAATCCATAAGATGGAAGAGAAGGTCTCGGGAAATAGAGAGGCACAAGAAACCGAAGGCTTCATCCTTCTTGTTCAAGAATATTAATTTTTCTATGGTGGATCCAGGCTCAACTTCAGTGTCCATGGTGACTCTAAAAGTCCTCTAGAGTGCAGTTGAATCTCCATATCACTTTTCCATGAGTTGAAATTGTATGGAGTCAAGAGATCTACTCAGGAGGACATCTGGATGTGCTGGAGCGAATGCTTCACCTATAGAAACTTGAAAATCAAAATAGAAAGGGCAATGTAAGGTCGGACAGCCTGCACATTCTAGGCTTTCATCACACCCAGCATAGTCAATCAAGCAAGCTTGATCAACAAGTTCTTTACTTGGGGTATTAAGTGGTAAGCCTTGGCTTCTGGTGCAGTGCTGGATTTTTGAGCTATTGCTCAAATTTCATGCAAAAATCTGTCAAAAAGCTTATTTTTGAGAGATAGAGCTTCATCTCGCTGTAAGCTCTGATACCAGAATAATCTTGTCTATTGATCTAGGAACAAAGAATCAATCTCATCAAGAATTAATCAACAAATAACTCATGAAATGGTGTAATCGGTCTCCAGGAATAGTAGCCGCTCTGTATTCACATAAAGAATGAATGATTACAATTACAATGGCATGCTACAAGCATGAATGAAGAAACAATTCAAATTCCTTAGGAGGTCATTCGAATTGAATGAGTGAGTCTAGCTTAACTGACTGTAAGCGATGGTTCACACTCAATTAACCACTAATCAAAACCCTAATTGACTCAACTGAACCCTAACTAAAGCTGGAGTGTAATAAATGACCGAGTCTCAACTAAAATGGATCAGACACATATCATAGCAAGACAACCATCAAGTGCTAGCACTTCAATGACTTCAATGAACCCCGATGAGGTTAACTGAAGCTGAATTGAACATCATAAGTTGGTGGAGGCACCCTTGTTGACTTCAGTTCATTGAATAATCATTAAATAATATATTTAATGAGAGGAGGCACCTTAACTGATTGTAACCACCAGTTAGCAATTAGGTGCATTAATATCACTCAGATCACCTCCGAAGTGCTCCAATTAGCCTCCCTGAATGTAGGAGAAGCCTAAGTTAGCCTCCTTGACTGAAGGTAGGCATGGGTGAGACTGGATGATGACATTTAATGCTCCATTGATGTCAATTAATGTCAATAATACTTAGGATAGTGGTTTAACTAGGCCAATTTGACCAAAAAGAGTGTGTATGGTGGTAAATGTCTCTAATACCCCCCCTTAAGCTATACTCAGTAAGAGTTAGAAAACATAGATGCATAAAAATGCTAGGGCCTTAGAAACTAAGGCCATAGGTCACCTTGTACAATGCTAAAACTAAAACAATGCTCAAAACAAATTAAGTGAGGAAAATAGGGAAAACCCAGTGGGAAAACCCCCCCCTCAAGCTGAACACTGAAAGTAGTCTGAATCACATTGATGAACTCACTTCCAACAATGAACAGAGGTAAGTGAACTTCTTTTCTGAAAATCTCTTGGTAAATATGTCTACAATCTGCTCATCAGTCGGGCAGTATTGCAGAATGATGGTCCTATCATGCACTAGCTCCCTGATGTAGTGCATGTGGATCTCTACATGCTTGGTCCTATGCCTGGTAACTGGATTCGTGGATATCTTAATAGCACTTTTATTGTCACAAAAGAGGACAGCGGACAAAGTACTACCAAGATGAAACTCTGAAAGAATGCCTTGCAACCAAACTGCTTGGATGCAAGCATTCACCGCTCCTCGATACTCGACCTCTGTTGAAGATAGTACTATGGTAGCCTACTTTTTGCTTGACCAGAAAATGTGGCCACCACTAAACATGAATACATATCTGGAAGTAGACTTCCTATCAATAGAATCACCCACCCAATCGGAATCTATGTGTCCAACCAGCTCTAGCTCGGAGTCTCCAGTATAGTGAATGTCGTAGGTCCTAGTTCCCTAAATATACTGGAGGATAATCTTGGATGCCTTCCAATGAAGATCATGAGGCTTCTACATGTATCTTGATATAGAATTCATGGCATAACAAATATCAGGCCTAGAATGTGTCAAGTACAACAAGCTACCAATCAGTTGTCGATAGATAGTGCAGTCCATGGGAGGTGTGCTTTTTCCTTCTTCAAGGCTGATCTCTGAAAGGAAAGGGAATGGTGCTGGCCTACAAAAAGCCATGTTAAAATTTAATAACAGGTATGAAATTTATTTGGACTGAGTAACCATAATCCCATCATAATTTTGCTCAATTTCGAGCCCCAAAAATTGTTTTAGAAGCCCCAAATCACTCATTTCAAAGGCATTGTGGAGACCACTTTTGATGGTTGAAATGGAGGGAACTGTGATACTGTGATCAGTAAGTCATCAACATATAAAAAAATGATAATTATATGAGCATCATACTTATATAAATATACATTTGGATCTGATCTACATCTCTGTACGTTTTGCAAGAGAAGGAAGGCATCCATCTTGGAATACCACTCTCTTGGGGCCTGTTTTAACCCGTATAGTGACTTCTTTAGCTTGCAAACCAAAGATGGATCAATGATGTAGCCATCAATATGATTCATGTATATCTCCTCATTAATATCTCCATGCAGAAATTCTGACTTAACATCCATGTGATGCATTTCCTAGTGCTTGGATGCTGAAATTGCCAAAACAAGGCAGATGGAGTCCATTTTTGCAACCGGTACAAAGGTCTCATGGTAGTCTACTCCTTGAACTTGAGAGAAAATTTTTGCTACCACCCTTGCCTTATATTTGTAGGTGCTTCCATCAATAGAAACCTTGTTCTGAAACACCCACTTGCATTGAACCAATTTCCTTCTCGGTGGAAGAGAAACTATCTCCCAAGTAGTGTTTTTCTGAAGAGAATTCATCTCTTCATCCATGGAAACTTGCCATCTCGGATCCTTCCGAGCATGATAGTAGGATTTTGGATCTGAACTAATCATCAAATAGCAAGTTCCAGACAGCAAATTATCAGGACAAGAGAGCGCAATACCTTCTCTTTCGAAATCAGACCGAGTTCTCCTTGGATCATTCGGATTTCGAATGTTGTCTCCTGCGGATGAGAGTGTCTGTCAGTCCCATGTAGGAAGATGATTTTGCACTTTAGGTTTTGATTCAGAATCTTATTATTTCTGCACAATGATATCAGAAATCAGAGGATCCAAATCAGGGTCATCACCCCCAATTTCATCATCCAAATATTCAGTAGAATAGGAAGGAAATTCAACAGTTTTCTCCTTCACTAGTTCCACCTCCTGAAGAGGCTCATCGAACTTGACACTTCGCTCGATGATGATATATTTGGTATTGATATGCAGCAGATTTAACCCTTTATATTCATTAGGATACCCAATAAATAGACATTCTGTGCTTTACGGTTGCAAATCCCTTCTTTTATCAAGCGGAATCCGGGCCCATGCAGTGGACCCAAACACCTGTAGGTTCGACACATCCGGCTTGTGTCCGAAGTAAGATTCGAAAGGGGTATTCCATTTTATGGATGAGTGTGGCACCCTATTCTGAATTTATGCTACAAAATTCATAGCCTTATCCCACAAATTTTCATCAAGCTTCTTGGATTCCAACATATAGGTGGTCATCTCCTTGAGAGACCGATTCTTCCTTTCCGCTACTCCGTTCTGCTGTGGAGTGTACGGAATTGAATGTTGGACCTGAATACCACTTTGGGATAATATGTACAGAAAATCATTACTGAAATAACCCCCTCCATTATCAGATCTCAAGATCTTGATCTTAAGCCCAGAGGCATTTTTGATCAAGGCCTTCAATTCATAAAATTTTCATATACTTCTGATTTCTTTTTGAGAAAGAAAACCCATGTATACCTTGAAAAATCATCGATAAAATTAAGGTGATACCTTGATCCATTCATGGATGTGATAGGCATCGAACTATTGATATCAGAATGTATCATCCCTAATATGCATGTAGCTCATTTTTCCTTCCCCCGATCGAACTTGTGCTCAGGGTGTTTTCCAATCACACAGCCTTTGCAAATTCCCGTGGTTGTCTTGGGGACCAGGAGGCCTTCAACCATGGAGTTTATCTGTAATTTCTGCAAATATTTGAAATTAATATGGCCAAACCTCTCATGCCACATCCTACTAACCTCATTCCCATGAGTTAGCAGAGCGGCGGGATTTGCATCTGCAACAAAGTGAGAGAACTCATAGGCTTTTGCATGATGGTTTGCAAGGCCTTTAAGCAATGAGTTTCTTGGATGCAATTTCTGTTATCTCAACATCATTTGGGCTGAAAGAAACTCTCTTAGGCACTCTAGTATGTGTCATCTGATAGACACTAAGGAGATTTGATGCCAGAGATGGTACATACAATACATTTGAAAAGAAACCATTTTCAAGATCAATCATACCTTGTCCTTCTGAAATGATGGTGGAGTCATCTCTGATGTGGATGGGAATGGATTTGTCGGTCTCCAAGGATGAGAAGGATTCTTTTTCATCCACCATGTGGTTTTAATCTCCTAAATCAATCAATATTTATTTTGACTTCGAAGTGCTTGCCATGAGGGCATGATCTTCTTCAAGTTGTGGTTCTCGATCATGCTGATCTCTCCTCCGAAATCTTTCTAGAAGATTGATGTGATTCCTCTCAAGGAGAGAGGTTGCTTCATCAAGATTATTCTTCATGCAGGCATGTTCATGGTGGAATCCCTTCCTGCAATAAGAACACTTGAATTTTTCCTTACCATTGTGCCCTTTTCCTTTGTTCTTCCTTGAGCCAGAAGACTCATCATGCTGCTGATTTTCAACTCTAGGTTTAGGAGCATCAAATTTAGTTTTTTGATTCTTTTGCTGCTTTCCTTTACCCTTCAAATATTTGGGCCCCGAGACATGGAGGGATTGATGACGAGAAGATCGGATGATCCCCATCTGGACAAGCTTGTCATTTTCACTTGTTAGGGACTCAATGAAGGCATTGAGTGTAGGCATCTTCCATCCAAGGGTTGTGAGCTTCCCCGCACAGAATGTAGAAACAAAAAATGAATAATCAGCCTCAAGTTTGGAGAGTATGGTGAGGATGAGCTGATCATCCTCCTTCTCCACTTTGTATAGCTTTAAGAGTAAAAAATTATGCTTGAACTTTGCGAAGAAATCATTCAGAGTCTCAAAATTGAAGGGTTGGAGAGACATGAGTTCATTTTTGAGCTGGTAAACCCTCAAGTCATCATGATTTCTGTATAGAGTCTCCAATTTGTCCCATATTTATTTCAGAGTCTTCAAATCTATAAGATGGAAGAGAAGTCTCGGGAAATAGAGAGGCACAAGAAATCAAAGGCTTCATCCTTCTTGTTTAAGAATCTTGATTTTTCTATGGCAGATCAAGGCTCAACTTCAGTGTCCACGGTGACTCTAAAAAGTCCTCTGGAGTGTAGCTGAATCTTCATATCACTTTTCCATGAGTGGAAATTGTATGGAGTCAAGAGATCTACTCAGGAGGCCATTTGGATGTGCTGGAGTGAATGCTTCACTTGTAGAAACCTGAAAATAAAAACAGAAAGGGCAATGTAAGGTCAAATAGCCTGCACATTCTAGGCTTTCATCACACCCAACATAGTCAATCAAGCAAGCTTGATCAACAAGTTCTTTACTTGGGGTATTAAGTGGTAAGCCTTAGCTTCTAGTGCAGTGCTGGATTTTTGAGCTATTGCTCAAATTTCATGTAGAGATCTGTCAAAAAGATTATTTTTGAGAGATAGAGCTTCGTCCTGTCGTAAGCTCTAATACCATATTAATCTTGTCTATTGATCTAGGAAAAAAGAATCAATCTGATCAATAATTAATCAAAAAATAACTCATGAAATGGTGTAATCGGTCTACATGAATAGTAGCCGCTCTGTATTCACATAAAGAATGAATGATTACAATTACAGTGACATGCTACAAGCATGAATGAAGAAACAATTGAAATTCCTTAGGAGGTCGTTCGAATTGAATGAGTGAGTCTAGATTAACTGACTTTAAGCCATGGTTCACACTTTGTTAACCACTAATCAAAACCCTAATTGACTCAACTGAACCCTAACTGAAGCCGGAGTGCAATAAATGACTGAGTCTCAACTGAAAGAGATCAGACACATGTCATAGAAATCCAACCATCAAGTGCTAGCGCTTCAATAAGTTCAATGAACCCCGATGAGTTTAACTGAAGCTGAACTGAACATCAGATGTTGGTGGAGGTGCCCCTATTGACTCCAATTCATTAAATAATCATTAAGTAATATATTTAATGAGAGGAGGTGCCTTAACTGACTGGTTTAACTGATTGTAACCTCCAGCTAGCAATTAGGTGCATTAATACCACTTAGATCACCCCCGGAGTGCTCCAATTAGCCTCCCCGAATGTAGGAGAAGGCTAAGTTAGCCTCCTTAACTGAAGGTAGGTGTGGGTGAGACTAGATGATGACATTTATTGCTCCATTGGTGTCAATTAATGTCACTAATACTTAGGATAGTGTTTTAACTAGGCCAATTTGAAAAAAAGGAGTGTGTATGGTGGTAAATGTCCCCAACACCCCCCCTTAAGCTATACTCAGGAAGAGTTAGAAAACATAGATGCATAAAAATGCTAGGGCCCTGGAAAATAAGGCCATAGGTCACTCTGTATAATGTTGAAACTGAAACAATGCTCAAAACAAGCTAAGTGAGGAAAGAGGGAAAACCCAGTTGGAAACCCCCCCCCCCCCCCCCCTCAAGCTGAATACTGAAAATAGTCTGAATCACCCTGACGAACTCACTTCCAATAGTGAACAAAGGTAAGTGAACTTATTTTCTAAAAATCTCTTGGTGAAGATGTCTGCAATCTGCTCATCAGTCGGGCAGTATTGTAGAATGATGGTCCTGTCATGCACTAGCTCCCTGATGTAGTGCATGTGGATCTCTACATGCTTGGTCCTCTGCCTAGTAACTGGATCCATGGATATATTAATAGCACTTTGATTGTCACAAAAGAGGACAGTGGAAAAAGTACTACCAAGATGAAACTCTGAAAGAATGCCTTGCAACCAAACTACATGGATGCAAGCATTCACTACTCCTCGATACTCGGCCTCTGCTGAAGATAGTGCTATGGTAGCCTACTTTTTTCTTGAACAGAAAATGGGGCCACCACCAAACATGAATACATATATAGAAGTATATTTCTGATCAATAGAATCACCCGCCCAGTTGGAATCTGTGTATCCAACCAGCTCTAGCTCGGAGTCTCCAACATAGTGAATGTCGTAGGTCCTAGTTCCCTGAATATACTGGAGGATCCTCTTGGCTTCCTTCCAATGGAGATCATGAGGCTACTACATGTATATTGATATATAATTCATGGCATAACAAATATCAGCCCTAGAATTTGTCAAGTACAACAAGCTACCAATCAGCTGTCGATAGATAGTGTAGTCCATGGGAGGTGTGCTTTTTCCTTCTTCAAGGCTGATCCCTGAAAGGAAAGGGAATGGTGCAGGCCTACAATAAGCCATGTTAAACTTTAATAACAGGTATTAAATTTATTTTTACTGAGTAACCATAATCCCATCATAATTTTGCTCAATTTCGAGCCCCAAAAATTGTTTTAGAAGCCCCAAATCACTCATTTCAAAGGCATTGTGGAGAGCAGGTTTTGATGGCTGAAATGGAGGCAACTGTGCTACTTGTGATCAGTAAGTCATCAACATATAAAAAAATGATAATTATATGAACATCATACTTTTGTAAATATACATTTGGATCTGATCTACATCTCTGAAAGTTTTGCGAGAGAAGGAAGGCATCCATCTTGGAATACCACTCTCTAGGGGCTTGTTTTAACCCGTATAGTGACTTCTTTAGCTTGCAAACCAAAGATGAATCAGTGATGCATCCCTAAGGATGCTTCATGTATATCTCCTCATGAATATCTCCATGTAAAAATTCTGACTTAACATCCATGTGATGCACTTCCCAGTGCTTGGATGCCGAAATTGCCAAAACAAGGCAGATGGAGTCCATTTTTGCAACTGGTGCAAAGGTCTCATGGTAGTCCACTCCTTGGACCTGGAGAGAAAAATTTTGATACCAGACTTGCCTTATATTTTCAGGTGCTTCCATCAGCAGCAAACTTGGTCTGAAACACCCACTTGCATTGAACCAATTTCCTTCTCGGAGGAAGAGAAACTAGCTCCCAAGTAGTGTTTTTCTGAAGAGAATTCATCTCTTCATCCATGGAACCTTACCATATCGGATCCTTCCAAGAATGGTAGTAGGATTTTGGATATAATATAATCATCAAACAACAATTTTCAGATAGAAAATTATTAGGACAAGAGAGCGCAATACCTTCTCTTTGGAAATCAGACCGGGTTCTCCTTGGATCATCCGGATTTCCAATGTTGTCTCCTGTGGAGGAGAGTGTTTGTCGGGCCCATGTAGGAAGATGATTTTGCACTTTAGGTTCTGATTCAGAATCTTATGATTGCTGCACATTGATATCAGAAATTAGAGGATCCAAATCAGGGTCATCACCCCCAATTTCATCATCCAAATATTCAGTAGAATAGGAAGGAAATTCAACAGTTTTCTCCTTCACTAGTTCCACCTCCTGAAGAGGCTCATCAAAATTGACACTTCTCTCGATGATGATATATTTGGTATTGATATCCAATAGATTGAACCCTTTAGATTCATTAGGATACCCAATAATCAGACATTCTGTGCTTTGCAGTTGCAAAGCCCTTCTTTTATCAAACAAAATTCGGGCCCATGCAGTGGACCCAAACACCCGTAGGTTCGACACATCCGATTTGTGTCCGGAGTATGCTTCCAAAGGGGTATTCCCTTTAAAAAAAGAGTGTGGCACCATGTTATGAATTTATTCTGCAGCATGCATGGCCTCAGCCCACAAATTTGCAGCAAGCTTCTTGGATTCCAACATACAGGTGGTCATCTCCTTGAGAGACCGATTCTTCCTTTCCGCTACTCCGTTTTGCTGTGTAGTGTAGGGAATTGAATGTTGGACCTGAATACCACTTTGGGAGAATATTTACAACAAATCATTACTAACATACTCCCCTCCATTATCAGATCTCAAGATCTTGATCTTAAGCCCAGAGGCATTTTCGATCAAGGCCTTCAATTCAGAAAATTTTTCACATACTTCTGATTTCTTTTTGAGAAAGAAAACCCATGTATACATTGGAAAATAATCAATAAAATTAAGGAGATACCTTGATCCATTCATGGATGTGACAGGAATCAGACCTCTGATATCATAATGTATCAGCCCCAATATGCATGTAGCTCGATTTTCCTTCCCTCGATCGAACTTGTGCTCAGGGTGTTTTCCAATCACACAGCCTTTGCAAATTCCTGTGGTTTCCTTGATGACCAGGAGGCCTTCGACCATGGAGTTTTTATGTAATTGCTACAAATATTTGAAAATAAGATGGCCAAACCTCTAATTCCACAGCCTACTAACCTCATTCCCATGAGTTAGCAGAGTGGTGGGTTTTGCATCCGCAACAAAGTGAGAGAACTCATAGGATTTTGCATGATGGTTTGCAAGGCCTTTAGCAATGAGTTTCCTGGATGCAATTTCTATTATCTCAACATCATTTGGGCTGAAAGAAACTCTCTTAGGCACTCTAGTATGTTTCATCTAATAGACACTAAGGATATTTGATGCCAGAGACGGTACATACAATACATTTGAAAAGAAATCATTTTCAAGATCAACCATACCTTGTCCTTCTGAAATGATGGTGGAGTCATCTCCCATGTGGATGGGAATGGATTTGTTGGTCTCCAAGGATGAAAAGGAGTCTTTTTCATCCATCATGTGGTTCAAATCTCTTGAATCAATCAAGAGTTCTTTGGACTTCGAAGTGCTTGCCATGAGGACATGACCTTTTTCATGTTGTGGTTTCCGATCATGCTGATCTCTCCTCCGAAAGCTTTCCGGAAGATTGATGTGATTCCTCTAAAGGAGAGAGGTTTCTTCATCAAGCTTCTTCTTCATGCAGGCATGTTCAAGATGGAATCCCTTCCTGCAATAAGAACACTTGACTTTTTCCTTGCCATTGTGCCCTTTTCCTTTGTTCTTCCTTAAGCCGGAAGACTCTTCATGCTGCTGATTTTCAACTCTAGGTTTAGGAGCATCAAATTTAGTTTTTTGATTCTTTTGCTACTTTCCTTTACCCTTCAGATATTTGGGCCCTGAGACATGGAGGTTTTGATCATGGGAAGATCAAATGATCCCCATCTGGACAAGCTTGTCATGTTCACTTGTTAGAGACTCAATGAAGGCATTGAGTGTAGGCATCTTCCATCCAGGGGTTGTGAGCTTCCTTACACAGAATGTAGAAACATAAATTGAATAATCAGGCCCAACTTTGGAGAGTATGGTGAGGATGAGCTGATCATCCTCCTTCTCCACTTTGCATAGCTTCAAGAGTAAAACATTATGCTTGAACTTTGTGAAGAAATCATTCAGAGTCTCGAAATTGGAGGGTTGGAGAGACATGAGTTCATTTTCGAGCTGGTAAACCCTCAAGTCATCATGCTTTCCATATAGAGTCTCCAATTTGTCCCATATTTCTTTCGAAGTCTTCAAATCCGTAATATGGAAGAGAAGGTCTCAGGAAATAGAGAGCCACAAGAAACCGAAGGCTTCATCCTTCTTGTTCAAGAATCTTGATTTTTCAATGGCGGATCCAGGCTCAACTTCAGTGTCCATGGTGACTCTAAAAATTCCTCTGGAGTGTAGCTGAATATTCATATCACTTTTCCATGAGTGGAAATTGTATGGAGTCAAGAGATCTACCGAGGAGGCCATCTGGATGTGCTGGAGCGAATGCTTCACCTGTAGGAACCTGAAAATCAAAACAGAAAGGGCAATGTAAGGTCGAACAACCTGCACATTCTAGGATTTCATCACACCCAACATAGTCAATCAAGAAAGCTTGATCAACAAGTTCTTTACTTGGGGTATTAAGTGGTAATCCTTGGCTTCTGGTGCAGTGCTGGATTTTTGAGCTATTGCTCAAATTTCATGCAGAAATCTGTCAAAAAGCTTGTTTTTGAGAGATAGAGCTTCATCCCGCCGTAAGATCTGATACCATATTAATCTTGTTTATTGATATAGGAACAAAGAATCAGTCTCATCAATAATTAATCAACAAATAAGTCATGAAATGGTGTAATCGGTCTACAAGAATAGTATCCGCTCTGTATTCACATAAAGAATGAATGATTACAATTACAATGACATGCTACAAGCATGAATGAAGAAACAATTCGAGTTCCTTAGGAGGTCATTCAAATTGAATGAGTGAGTCTAGCTTAACTAACTGTAAGCCATGGTTCACACTCAGTTAACCACTGATCAAAACCCTAATTGACTCAACTGAACCCTAACTGAAGTCGGAGTGCAATAAATGACTGAGTCTCAATTGAAACAGATCAGACACATGTCATAGCAAGCCAACCATCAAGTGTTAGCGCTTCAATGACTTCAATGAACCCCGATGAGGTTAAATGAAGCTTAACTGAACATTAGAAGTTGGTGGAGGCATCCCTATTGACTCCAGTTCATTAATTAATCATTAAATAATATATTTAATGAGAGGAGGTGCCTTAACTGATTGGTTTAACTGATTGTAACCACTAGTTAGCAATTAGGTGCATTAATATCACTTAGATCACCCACGGAGTGCTCCAGTTAGCCTCCCCAAATGTAGGAGAAGGATAAGTTATCCTCCTTGACTGAAGGTAGGCATGGATGAGACTGGATGATGACATTTAATGCTCCACTGATGTCAACTAATGTCAATAATACTTAGGATAGTGGTTTAACTAGGACAATTTGACCAAAAAGAGTGTGTATGGTGGTAAATGTCTCCAACAAAAATAAGCGGTGCCACCGCCTGTATTAAGTTATTAGTAAGTGGTGCCACCTCTTGTGTTCAGTTATCAGGTAGTAGTGCCAAGCCAGAACCTCTCTATCACCAACCCTCGAGAAGCAGTGCCAGGTAGGTCTTCTACTTTCTTGTGATTTCAAAACTTTGGGATTTTTTTCTTTCTGTTCTGTGAATGTTTGGGATTTTTTGCATAGATCTAAATAGTTAAAGTCAAAATCTAGATGTGGTAAATGCTTGTTTTGTTGAATTCAAAAGGATAGGTTACACTCATAATTTTGATTTTCTTATATACTTGGTTTTCATTTTCGAAAGGAGTGCTTGGAAACATTTCTCAGTTAGATCTCTTCTTGCTGCTTGGTAAGACTGAAAAGGAAGGCTTGCTTGTTGGTTTTTTGCTTTCATTCTTCATTAAGTTTACGAAAGACTTCTTTTTTCTCTAAAAAATAAGAAATTTTTTTGTTGATATTTGATTAGAATACTATTTGAAGACGAACTATTGGATCTATGACTAGCCTCATAAGCTTTCAGATCTCCATGTTCTCATTTCTTTTTACATTCTTGTCGCATCAAAAGAAAAATATATCATAGTTTTAAGTTAGATCTTTCCTTTTTTGAAGAAAAATTGAAAAAGTGCTTAGTGTTCCTTTGAGTATTTTTGTCTTTCCTTTTAGGAAAAGAGATCTTGCCTCATTTGCTTGATTTCAAAGATCAGATTAGAAGTGTGTTGCTTGTTTGTATTCTCGGAAAGATTTGTTTAGTTAGACTGTTTGGGAAAGTTTTGGTTTTGAAACAAAATTGAAAAAGAAAAAATCTCTCCTTCCCGTAAGTAGGCATGCTTTGAATGGTAAAGTAAAAAAATTTTCATATCATAATTGCATGGTTTTACTTTTCTATCATAACTCCATGCATTCACCTAACCATTCAACTTAAAATTAATGGTAGCTATAGGTTAAAAATATTAGTAACTTGAGTGATAGGTTAGAGACGTGTTCTAGTGTCATAAAATGTAGGAGCTGTCATTTATTGCCTGCACTGCAAATCGGTACATGTGTGGTTCTTCCATGTACCGTCGGTATATAGAACGACCTTTCATGTACCCTTGAGGTATATCGAAAGGTACTTCATGTACTTGATTGTATATTGAAAGGCCCCTTGTGAACGGTTGTGCGTTACACAACACTACTATGGATTTGAACTCCCATGTACCTTATGTATATCGGGAGGCCCTTTTAAAATTCCTAAGACCATTTGAGAAAATCCCTTTTGGCTGTCTTGTTGGCACAATACACCGAGAACAACACTCAGGGAGATTACTACACATGTGCCATCCAGGTAGTAGGGTATTCAGGTGAGGGACAGTTAATCGTCCTCGCCATGCTTTACTGTTGGACCCTGTGGTATATAGAGAGTTGGAAAAAATTGACAATCCTAATGAGGAACCGGCTTGTTCAACCCCTATTGTCACTTAAGTTTGATTATGGCCTGTAGTTTGTGTAGGAGGAATTTTTGTGTGATTTTTTCTAGTTTTGAAACCCTAGGTTAGGTTTTAGTGACCATACAATCTGGCTGAGTTTTAATTGAGACAATCCAGAAGAAACCAAGGATTACCACCCAACTTTCCACCTGTCACAGGGGATATCCCAATGGAAGCCACAGATCAAGGAGCTGCAACTGACTCACTTTTGGAAGGAAGCACAGTTATGGAAAGTAGAGAACAATTCACTGCTTATGTTAATCCCTTTGGTCCAACAACCTCCTATGACTGACACTTCCTTTCATTCTCCAGTGGAAGGTTGTACCGATAGTCCCGTTGAAACTAAATATGGCCCCAATGCTCCTTTTTGGAGAATTTCTATGGGTCAAAACCCTTTTCGAATTTGGGGTTACTAGAGCTTCTTTTGAGAACCTTCCACTGGGTGAAGATGAGTATAGAAGTATACAAGCATCTCTTAATCATGCTCGCAATTTTCAAGAGAGAGTGGAAAGAATTATTCCCTCACTCGTACCTCACAAAGAACCTATGTCGACTCTTTTACCCCATATTTTGGATCCTTGGCCTTCTGGATATCATACACTTTCCAAGACTTTGGCTCCTATTGATGATCTTCCACC
The DNA here is from genome assembly GCA_001517045.1 of Pseudotsuga menziesii. Taxonomy (NCBI): domain Eukaryota; kingdom Viridiplantae; phylum Streptophyta; class Pinopsida; order Pinales; family Pinaceae; genus Pseudotsuga; species Pseudotsuga menziesii. The sequence continues at coordinate 209,488 of LPNX010985864.1, forward strand.
TCATGGTCCGACTCCTCATAATCCAGGTCAAACCTCCATCCCTACAGTTTTAAATCCTAGGTATGTTTCTAGTCCTCCCATACCTTCTGTAGCTGGGGGGTAATCCTCAGCTCAAATGGTATTAGTACATTCCAACATCGGGGGTAAACCCCCATCGCAAGTTACGTTATCTATTAGTGGAGTTTATGCTAGTGTCAGATAGACCTCTATTGTAGGACAACCCATAGTGGTTTTTCCTCCCACCAACACCAATATGGTAAACCCTCCGTCAAGTTCAGGCCAACCCTTAGGGGCACAACCTGCAGTCAACCAACCTTATTGGGTTATGGTTAGCCAGGGAACCAACTGTCTATAGGAAATATGAACTATCTACCTACATCTACATGAACTATGTATCCTGGGATCCATTACCCTAGAAACACGTTTACACCATGGGGGAAACCTAATTGGTCCTACATGCTAGTAATGGGAGGAATTCCTATTCATACTACTGTAGGTTCTGGAGGGCCACCTTACGGTGGCCTACCCTTTGGAGGGCCACCTGGTGGAGATCAAATTGGCAGAGGTCCACCTTATAGAGGACCACCATCAGGAGGACCACCACCTGGAGGCCCACCACTTGGAGGCCCACCTTTGGGAGTACGACCACCCAGAGGCCCACCTTCTGAAGGTCTACCACTTGGGGGTCCACCTTCTAGGGGACCACCACCTAGGGGACCACCACCTAGAGGTCCACTACCACCCAGAGGCCCACCACTTGGAGGCCTGCAACCTCCAGGTGGCCCTCCTCCTGGAGGTCCATCCCCTTTTGGAGGATCTTCGAGAGGATCATCTGCCCATCGACCAACCCAACAGCTTGTGTATCAGTCAACCTATGGTCCTACTGGTGTGCATATGCATTATCAATACTACCAGTACATCAAACCCAATCAAAAACTTCTGTTCCTAGCAACTTTGGACTTTCCCAATTTGTCCAAGTTGATTAATGATCCCATTCAACACAACCCTTTGTGGCCCGCTATTCCAGTCAAGTTACCATCAGACATTCCAAAGTTTGATGGGAAGCAGGGAGATGATCCCAAAAATCATGTCATGAATTTTCATCTGTTGTGTTCTTCGAAGTCCTTGATGGATGAATCTATTCGTTTGAGACTCTTTCAGCAGACTTTGATCAATCGGTACGATCGCAAAGTGGTATATTGAACTTCCACTACATTCCTTTGTGGATTTTAGCTCATTGGCAACCATTTTTCTCACACACTTTTAGCTACCCATTCATTATGAAACATTTACGGACCTTTTGACCTCACTCTCTCAAAATGCCTCCATGCACATATCAGACCATATCCATGAGTGGATAAAGTGGAGATGACTTATTAAAGCTCCCATCCCAAACCAACTGTTAGCTGATTGGTTCACAAAATCCTTGCTTCCTCCCATTGACCGAGATGTGGCTATGGGTGGTGATGTTACTAAAGAGAAATCTATCAGTCACACTCAATATCTGGACTTGGTATATTCCCAATCTAGAACTCTGTATGACCTAATCCCTCAAGCTCCTCGTCCCAGGATGGACCCTGCTAAGCCATTCATAGAGACTCCTGTTGATGGGGTTGTTGGTTCAATCCATCCCTCGTTAGTAGCCAAGCCTACAAAGCAACAAATTCCTTCTGCTACTACGGTTTCCACCAAGGTGAATTCCATCCAAAGCACGCATACACCCGGTAACAAGAAGAACAGCAAAGGAAAAAATAAACAACCTGGAAACCCACAGGAGAATCCCAAGGCTATGACCATGAAGAATTATAATAAAGGAAATATAAATTCCAAGTACCCTTGCATGTTATGTGGTGGTGATCAATTCATGAAGGATTTCCCTCATCGTGAAGATATTAGTAAATTTTTGAAGAGTAACTGCACACCAGCAATGCTAACCGATCCCTTCTTGTCTCAGCAACAATTGATAAATCACATGTATAATCAAGGGACCTCTAGTTCCATGGAAAAAATCAGAATGATCTCCTCAAACACCATTAATTTAAATACTCATAGTCATTCATACGAAAAGCCGATCGAGAAGAAGGATGAAAACCCTTCTTCGGAGAAAGTTCCTTCTAGTAGTTCCCCTCCATCTTCGTCTAATGGCCCTCTCATCATCGAGAAACCTAATATTGATTTGATTTTATGAATGCCTAAGAGTACCCTCAGGGAGGTTGTTTTTAACCCCAATTCCCATGCTACACAATTCTATAATGTGGTTGAATATTTGGCTCAGGTACCTTGTGCGATGTCTACCCTTGAGGTACTCCTAAGCTGTCCAACGCAGCATAAAAACCTGTTAACAACTTTGGGAGAATTAGACCCAGATAATACCAAACTAGTCCATTTTAATGTGGAGAACTATAAATCCATATTACCCCACCAACTCGCATTCCAAATTGCAACCAGAGTAGTTGGGAGAAAGGTCCATCAGACCATTCTTGATGAGGGAGCTTCAACCTCAGTTTTGTATGTATTTTTCTGGAGGGCCATTGGTTCTCTTGAACTTACAAAGTCACCTATGACCTTAAAATATTTTGATGGACAAGGTTTCCAACCTCATTGTCTGTTACCAACCCTTTTAGTTGAGCTTGGGGGAAAGACTATTTCCATCCAGGTGGAGGTAGTTGATTCCCTGTTGGATTACAATATTCTATTGGGGAGAAACTTGTTCTACGCTATGACTACTGTCACTTAGATAGCCTTTCGAAATCTCCAATTTCCTTATTTGGGGAGATCATGACCATCGATCAACTTGAATTTTGTTCACCATATGTTACTACTCCCACCGCGAATAACATCCCTATGATAGGTCAGTCCACTGCTCCTTATCAGTCGATTGGGGTAGGTATGCTGAAGGCTTCAACCCTCATGAGAGTGTTTCTTTCATCCCCTCCTAGTATAGAAGTAGTGACCGTGAACATGATTTCCATGACTGGCCGTAGTCCTAAAGGAAAAGAAGTTGTTGAGTCATCCTCTGTTGGCCCTTATGAAGCACTTTATGATGTTGTTCATTCTGCTTCCAATGTCCATTATGATGATCTTCATCTAGTGCCTTTGGATCCTTACCATCTGCTCTACTGGCTAGAACCATCACTCCCTACTCTAGACTATCTCTCCTAGAATTTTCCTTTAGATGATTCCATCATGGAGATTATGAGTACGGACGAACCCATATGGGAAGATCACCATCACATATCTTCTTTTCTTCCTAATGCCAGTTCGATAGATTTTGACCTTGTATCTCTTATCAGTACTGATATTGTCACCAATTCACAAATGCTTGTATTGTTTCAAGACATAGACTCCGAAGGCAATTTTTGCAACATCACTAAGAAAACCTCGGTTGACATATCAGTCAAGCCCGAAACTATTGAGCACATTCATGTAGGCTAGAACTGCTCGATAGAGGAAAATGAAAGTTATAGATCTATTTTCAAAGAATTCATGATATTTTTACCCAAACATATGAGGAGATGCATGGGATCGATCCGTCAATTGTTGTACTCGAGATTAGAACCTATCCCATGGCAAAACCTGTACAAAAAAAATTACGTCAAGTCCATCCTAAGAAGGCTACAGTGATTAAATCTGAAGTGGAAAAACTTCTGAAGGTGGGGTTTATTTATCCCATACCCCTGACAGAATGGGTATCTAACATTGTCCCTATGGCTAAGAAGTAGGAAACTATTAGAGTCTGTATTGATTTTTGAGATTTAAATAAGGCTTGTCCTAAGGACAATTTCCCTACTCCATGTATCGATCAGATCATCGATAACTGTGCTAGAAGTGTCATCTTTTCTTTCATGGATGGATTTTTTGGCTACAATCAGATAGAGATTCTTCCCATCGATCATCATAAAACAACATTCATTTTCCTGTGGGGAACCTTCATGTATTAGAAGTTACCTTTTGGCATAAAGAATGCCGGAGCTACATTCCAACGAGAAATGTCCTATGCCTTTCATGATATCAAGCACATCATGGAGCCTTACCTTGACGATCTCCCTGCTCATTCATAGCAATAGGAAGACCATCCAAGGAACCTTAGAGACATTTTCCTTAGGTGTTGTCATTATAATATTCGGCTTAATCCACACAAATGTATCTTTTGTGTCGAGACTGGATGTCTTCTTGGATTTTTGGTTTCCAAAGATGGCATCCAGATTGATCCATTGAAAATTGCAGCTATCCTGGCCTTACCCGCCCCGGAAAACATTACCAAGCTCTAAATTTTGCAAGGGAAGGAAAACTTTCTTCGTTGTTTTGTATGCAACTTTGTAGAGAAAACACACGGTTATATGTGTCTCTTGAAGAAGAACACCCCATTCTTCTGGGATGACTAGGACCAACGAGCTTTTGATAATCTGAAGCATGCTCTGACCCATTCACCCGTGATACACCCCCCAAATTATTCAAAAGACTTTTTGTAGTAAATTGCTGCCTCCCCTACTACCATTGCAATGGTTCTAGCGTAGGATAATCCCAACGGCCAAGAACATGTGATATATTACCTAAGTAAGAGTCTCATTGACTCTGAAATCCATTACTCGCATGTGGAGAAGTTAGCTCTGGCTACAGTCATTTCTATACAAAATTTTTGTCATTACATGCTACTTCGTACCACAACTGTATTCCAGATCAAAACCTTATGTACTACATTTTGACTCGTCAAGTACTAGGGGGAAAATATTCCCATTGGATTTTTATCTTACAGGAATTTGATCTTGAGTTCGCCAAGGCTACTTCGAAGAAATCCTTGGTTTTCGTGGAGTTGATGTGTGACCTTCCCTATGCTTTGATGGAAGTTAATCCCAATGATTCATTCCCAGTTGAATTTGTGTTCTTGATAAGCAAAAATAATCCATGGTATGGAGATTTAATCATTTATCTCCAGACTCAGAGATTTCAACTCGACATATCCCGTGACGATCATCGTCGTATCCATCACCATGCAAAGTACTATCTCATTTTGAATGATACATTGTACCAATGTAGTATCGATTCCATCCTTCGACGGTGCTTTACACATGAAGAGGTTGAACAGGTTTTGAATGACTGACACTCTGGAGCATGTGGTATTCATCCTTTTGGGATGGCTATAGCCCAAAAAATTCTTCGCGTTGGGTATTTATGGCCTTCGATATTTAAAGATTGTCATGAAGCAGTTAAGAAATTCCCACCTTGTCAAAACTTTTATCTGAAAAAGTGCACCCACCCTGCTCCTTTACACCTCATCATTGCAGTTGGCCCATTTTCCAAGTGGGGTATTGATTTTATGCATTGTAAGCCTACCTCATTCGAAGGGCATGGTTACATCATCGTAGCCATCGATTACTTCACAATATGGGATGAGGCAATGCCTACATATGCAGAGGATGGTAACATTGCCGCCCTCTTTTTATTCAACCATGTGATAGATAGGTTTGGAGTCCCACAAGATATAGTCACTGACCATGGATCTCATTTTGGAAATTAGACAATGGCTAAGCTGAGTGCTAAGCTAGGTTTTCTCCATGAAAACTCAACTCCGTATTACCTGTAGGATAATGGTTAGGTCGAGGCCATTAACACATTTTTGAAAAATATGTTGCATAGGATGGTTGGAGATCACAAATCCAACTGGAAATTGACTCTCTTTTGTTCACTTTGGGCTTATAGGACTTTAGTAAAAACAACAGCTGGTTTCACACCCTTTTAGTTGGTCTATGGACTTGAATTTGTCCTCCCTATTGAGTGTCAAATTCTATCACTTAAACTTGCAGTAGAACTTATCCCAAACACTTCCAACGAGGAAGAGAGAATTTTGTACTTGACCAACCTTGATGAAAGTAGAAGAGATGCTGCCTTGGCTAATGAGGCACACAAAAAGCACATCAAGGATTAGTATGACAAGTTTGTTCAACCTCGTGTCTTCAATGAAGGTGACCTAGTCCTGACTTATGATTAGAGACATGATAAAATAGGGAAGGGAAAGTTTGAATTCATGTGGTATAGTCCCTTTGTCGTTAGTACGGTCTTAGAGAAAGGGGATTATGAGCTCGTAGACTATGACGGGATACCCTTCGGGAAACCTCGCAATGGGTTGTACCTGAAGAGGTACTATGCTTAAGACATTTATGTATGGTACCTTGTATATATTTATATTTGAATTTTAGTGTGTTTTGTCATTTTCAATATGGTTTTGAGTCTGATGTCCATACTATTTATACCAGGTTTTGGTTATGCATATTGGATGGATTTCTATTGTTTCGCTGATGGTGCATGCCGTCATACCTTGTACCTTGTTTCAGCTGCTTGGATGTTGTATTCCCCAGCTCAGGATTTAGTCATTTTAGGAGTGGTTTCTATTGGTCTGACTACCAACAAAATCGTCGAGTATCATGTAGTGATAGGTTTGCTCATCGAGGCTGCATCTCGAGACATTCATAATTTGGTAGTATTTATGGAATCTCAGCTAGTGGTTTGTCACCTAAATCACGTTTACACTATCATGAACCCTACACTTCTTTACCTCTTTCAGAGAGTGCATTTGTTAGAAAGGTCTTTCGATTCCATCACTTACAGGCATATCCTTAGGTCTGATAACACGATTTTTGATTCATTAGAAAATCACATTATAGAGTGGTATATTTCCCATTCATAACTTTTAAAAATAAAACACGATCCATTGTAAAAAAAATAAACTGTAGAAGACACATAAACTCGTGTAAATATAATTTATCCATTTGAAGCACATATAAACACCGGAACTNACAAAATGATACAAAAATCCTGAAGCTAGAAATATTTTAGGGATACATCATGCAAACTACTCTAATGGTGCTCATGGTAGCACATAATAGACCTTTCTACCCTACATAGTAGGTGACTGAAGCGTCCTGACACTCCCGCAGTATGTCTCTGAAACCTCCTAGGGAGGTCATCTATAGCAGCATCTAGGATATCCAAAGTCAATCGATCCAGGTTCTCCTCCATATCGATGAGCTCATCATCTCCTATATGGACAGAGTGAGCTCCTACTCTCCTTTCCATTGGGGAGGATGCCCCAGGCTGTACATCACCAACATCTACATGCAAACATTAGGTCTTGTTATCATCCATAAAAATGATAAAACATAAAAATATAAAAACATAATCAACATCTTTGGTATTGCTTCTTACTGATGTCATCCCACTGAGCACCAGGTGGTAGTGGTAGATCAGGATCCCCTCAGAATTCGGTCCCTACATAGGCATAGTCCTCAATCATGAGGATCTGATCATTTAGCTAACGGATGAGGGAAGCCTCGAATTTGACTCTAGCCCTGCCACCTCCAGTGCGGGCCATGATCTCCACCCACCGAAGCATGTGAGGGTCTCTAGCTCTAAGCTCTGTAAATACCACCTGGGGTCTCAAGAGAGGTACCCTCTCAAAGAAGTAGCATGCTAGGATGGACCCATACCCAAACTATTTCAACTCTCCTTGTCAACACTTCGTCAGCTGATCCTTGAACACAGGTAATAGTGCCTCGACCCAGTTTAAATTCGTGGGTTCCATGGCCTTCAGGGCATACAACATATGTGCTCGGGATGCTTGGTGGGGCCCTTGGCTCCTAGACACCCTTTGCATAGTAAATAAGACGGTCCGAAGCAGTAGATCCCTCATAGCCTTGATTGGGATATTCTTACTTGACATCCTTGTTCCTGGATAGCAGTGGCGAACAATAAGTTCCTGTGTGGTTATGTCCCCACCTCGGGAGCCAGTAAGAGAGACAGGTGCTCCTCATCTAGATAGCCCGGTCAAAAAATAAATATCCTCCACCTCCATAGTAACAATATGGGGTCCTACCTCAAAGTACTGTTGTTCTGGATTTTACATCCGCAGGATGTACTCAAGTAATCATACATGAGAAAGCATGCTAGGAAAGTGGAAAATTTTTAAGATGCCACAACCTCATAAAGCAGCCATGGAAGCCACATCTTGTGTAGCATGAGCATCATCATCATCATGTTGCCTCTCTTTCCAAGTCACAAATTTTGAGCTAATGACCTGTCAAAAACAATTAATGAAGAATTTAGAAGCATATCCAACTTTTAAAAATGCTTGAAATTTTTTATTTTGAATAGGGCATCTATTTTTTGGGCACCACAGCCAGCATTGTGCCTGTCCCCTTAGGACATAGCGGTGCCACCACCTAAGTAATCCTGAAAAAGCGCGGTTCTTATCGGGCACCGCTCTTCCCGTGAAGACCAGAAGAGGTACCCGACATGCGTTTTTTAGGCTTGGCCTTAAATCCCCAAAACTCAACAAAAATGAAAAATGGAAACCATAGAAAGGAAGAGGAGGATTCTAGCTCTTACTTGGATCTGACGACTCAGAAAACGGATGGGTAATGGTTCCGCGATCTCTAACTGAAATCTACACACAAATTCTCCCAAAATGCTCTACAAGACTTGGTAAATGGTAAATGAATTGGTTTTTACTATTTACTTTGTTTTTTATTAAGGATTTTTAGGGTTTTATATTATTTTTAATGTTTTTTAAATCATTTTCATTAAAAATGCCCTTTATATAGTTTATAAAAGTCAATTTTAAATTTTTTTGGGAGACTAATGGCCTTTTTAAAAGTTTTGCAAGGATAAAAATGAATAGTATTGTCTATGGGGAAGTTCATTTTTTGACTTTTTTGTACTTCTAAAAAATGGAAAAGGTCCTTGAGCATTCATTTCAACACTTTGATCATGCTCTCTAAACCTAGTATCAAAGTTCTGAGTCTTTTTCTGATTCTTTTCAGGTTCGTAAAAATGGTTCATCATGAAAAGAAACCTAATGGACTCTTCTCTAAACTCTTTTTAGACTCCCTAAATGTGAAAATATCATCGAGTGAACTTATCTTCTTCATGCTCGTAAAAGTACTTTAAGAGTTGTTTTTTCAACGGTAGTTTATTTCTTTTTTGGTTCGAATTGTCTAGTTACGAAAAATGACCCTTTGGAGTCTTCTTTCATCTTCGTTCAGAGTCTCTAAACATGAACAATACTGAGTTAACTTTCATTGGACTCATTAAAATAAACACTGAGAGACCCTCTTTTGGGAATGAACCCCTCCATTCTCAGGTTCATGAATTATATGAGAATGGACTTGTCTTTGGACGAGCTACAATGAATGTTTTTTACCCTCTTTGAACTCGTAAAAATGAAAAGAGGCACTCATCAATCATGATGGGGGAATTAAGGGAAGGGAATCAATTCATTTTGTAAATAAAATGGAAGTTTGTAGTTGCCTTTGAACATGGCACTTGTCTACATTTCATTTAGTCAATTGGGTATTCAGCTTGTCTCTGAGTCGATCCACTTTCATGAGTCATGTCACTCATTTGAGTCTTTCAAAGAATGCATTATCCATCATCATATTGTGATCTGCCTAGTCTAGTCAATGCTGCCAAGTCTTTTGTTGTGCCGCCTGATGTTCAAAGGGAAGTTGAAAGTTTACCCCTATAATCAAAGCATCCTTTTGTGTCAATACCTTTTGAGACAGTCCTATGGTTACATCATCTACAACATTCCAGAACTTTGTTTTGAGTTTCATGTCGTCGATGTGGAATTCATCATGGCCCTCCTTTGATGAGACTATTCCTCTCGACATCAGCTCATCCTCTAGGAATTAGTATTAGAAACAAGATTAGTACCTTGAGATCTGTATGCCTCAACAACAGATTCTCTCACTCTCAACATAGGTTCACATCATTGACCTTTGATCAACAGACTCGACTGAGTGTTCAACATCAAATCATCTATTCACACTTAGGAGATTGTACTAGGGTACCTTGGGAATCATTGACATCAATGGTTATTTACCTCGCACTTGTTAATGGTTCACATCATCAACCAGTAATCAAGTGGTTTCTACCATGTTCAACTCCAAATCATTGTAATCACATGGATAGAATCATACTTTGTGGAAGACGAGATGAAGACCTTGGGTATCTATTAAAAGCACTCATAGCTTTCCCTTAGATTGAGATGGAGTATATTGTATGATTCCTAGCATGGAACCACATTTGTATGGTCATGGCTATGCTTGAATTTGTGTTCATTTGACATAGATCTATGGTGTATGTCTGGTAGCTATGCCCCAAGTTTGAGTCCTCTATCACATGGATCTATGTTGTATTTTAGTAGCAATGTTTGTTAATCTCTCTCATGGATCTACCTTGTATTGGTCTGCAGCCATGATGAAGACACATTTGATCATGAGTCAAAAGTATTGATGTATTGCAGATGCCTGGTTGATGATGATCTTTGCTTAAGCTAATTCTTGCCTTGAAATGATAACTTGCTCTTTCAAATTTCTCGCCTATTGTATCCCTCTAATCTCATGCTTTGGGGGGCATTCTGTTACACATAAATCTTGTCACCATCATGTGATGAGGTCCAAAACATCAGTATTATCCCTGAATCCTAAGTTGTGAAGTGAAAATATTGGCCTAGACTTCAATCTTGCATATAAAAGTCAAGCATCGCTTCTGCCTTTAAGGCAAGGGGTGTTACCTTCTTTAGCAACGCCTACCATCTCTTGGTAGTAGGTGGTGCCATTACCTTTTCCTCTTGTTCAAGGTGTAGTTCTACCCTGTCACCGCTCTGTCATAGTGGAGGAGAAGCAGTGCCCTTGGAAAAAAGTCAAAAAGATAGGTTTCCACAAAACTTCTCGAAGGAAGACTTCATGGCGCCCTTATCCCTACACCTGAGGACCACTTGTACTTGAGATACATACTTTTGGGATCTCCTATCCATATCACCCACCATTACTCAACCATCCCTATCCTCCCAAGTCCTATAAAAGCAGGCTCATACCCCATGGTTGAGAGAGAGCAAAGTTATGTTGTTGCATTAATATTCTGGCCAAATCAATAGGGTGAGCATAAAAGGAGCAAGTTGGAGCTTTTGGGGACAAGGAATTGGCATGTGAAGGAGAATATCAAAACTATGGAAAAGGTTGTAAAATTCTTCTTCATATTTAATGCAAAGTTGGTTCCTTTCCCATAAAATATGTTATGTTATAATCATGTATTTTATTGTTGGATTCCTTAGTCACTGACATAGAATTGTGGATTATATTCTGGTGATTTTTTATCTTATTTTCTTTTTTCATGTGATTGTGCAGGTACGACCATGAAGAGCCATCACCATAGGAAACATCTACATCACTCCATAAAAGGGACTCATTCTAGATCTCCACAGCTTCTAGGGGAAGTCTTCCATCTTTGTTGTAACTCATTTGTTCTAGATTTGAACCATTCAGACTAGAGGAACAAATCTTGTTCGCAAGAGGTGCATTTTTCCTAGAAATAGTTGTATGCATTGGACCACTGATATGAGAATGGATCAGCCCCAAAATACATGTAGCTCGGATTGCTTTTTCCTGATCAAATTTATGCTCACGATGCTTGCCGAATATGCATCCCTTGTAGATCCCTTTGGAGGATTTGATTGTAGGAAGGCCTTCCACCATGGAATGATTTTGTAGTTGATGCAAGTATTTGAAATTTATATTTCCAAACCTTTCATGCCATAGATGACTGACCTCACTCCCATGAGTTAGAAGGGCGCTAGGCCATGAATCAGGAACAAATTTGGAGAACTCATAGGTATTAGAAGCATGATTTTCTATCCCTGTAGCAATGATTTTTCTAGATGCTATATCTAATATCTCCACTTCATTCGGGATGAATACTACTATTTTGCGCAAACCTGTGTGTGTTATTTGATACACAGACAACATGTTTGAAGCCAAAGAGGGAACATAAAGAACATTTTTGAAATTTCCATGTTCTAGGTGGATGGTATCCTTGCCTCATGAGGAGATTTGAGAGTCATCTCCCATGTGGATGGAGATGCATCTGTAAGAGTCCATTTTTGTGAAGGAGTCATTGCATGCAACCACATGGTTCAAAGCATTAGAGTCAATGAGAAGAGCTCTAGGCTTTGAAACATTATCCATGAGTACATGTCCTCGTTTGGGCTGATTGTTCCGATCTTGATTATCCTTCTTTCCTTGCACCTTCAAGAAGAGTGATGATGTTCTTCTCAAGGAGAAGAGCCATTTGATAAATTGTTCTCTTCATGCAAGATATTTTAGGATGAAAGCCTCTTGTTCTCTTCATGCAAGATATTTTAGGATGAAATCCTCTTCCACAATAAGAGCACTTGGTATTTTATTTTCCATTTTACTTGTTCTTCCTTGAGCCTGGGGGCTCATCCAACTGCTAGTTTTTCTCCTTCTGCTTGGGAGGGTCAAAATTTTTCTTCTCTTTCTTCTGATTCCCTTTGACATTCGAATATTTGGGTCCTCTAGCAAACAAGGCTTGATATTTAGATGATCTTATGATTCCCATTTGAAAAATCTTGTCATGATCATTGGTGAGAGACTCAATGAATGCATTCAGGGTCGAGATCTTCCAATCCAGAATTGTAAGCTTTCCGGTATGAAAGGTAGATACAAAAAATATTAGTTTTGTCCAAGTTTCAAAAGGATGGAAAGGATGAGCTGATCATATTCCTTCTCAAATTCACATTGCTTCAATTGGAGCACAAGGTGCTTAAAATTGGTAAAGAAGTCATTCATGGTGTCAAAGTTTCCCATATTTAGAGATATCAACTCATTCTCCAGTTGGTATATTCTAAATAATATTTCTTATCCAAAAGAGTAGAAATTTATTCCCATATTTCGTTGGGAGTCTTTAATTCAGTGAGGTGTATAAGAATATCCCTTGAAATGGAGAGGCATAGAAATCCATATGCTTCATCAAGTTTTCTCCAATATTTTGTTTTCTCTGCTAATGCATTCAGCTCTTTCTCCATATCCATGAAGATTCTGTAGAGTCCTTTGGAGCACAATTGTATCTTAATATCTTCAATCCACTAATGATAGTTGAAATGAGTGAGAAGATTTCTTGAAAAGGATTCCATTCTGCAGTTCTAGAGAATGCAATGGAAGTGCTTGAGATACCTGCAATCACACAAAACAAACAAAATAAGGTCGAAGAACCTGCACTTTTGGAGTTTGCTTCACACCTGTTTTAGCCAACCAAGCAAGCTTGACCAATAATGCTATTTTGTCCATGAATTATGTTGTAAACTCTCCACTTCTGATGTAGTGCTGGAATGTTTTTGAGAAATTTTGCTCAAAAGATACAACAAGAAACCTGTAGAAGAATTGTCTTGTCCTGCCATGGCTCTGATACCATATCAAATTGGAGTCACAACAATATAAGAAATAAGACATAAACTTACAATATATTTCACAGATCAATTTACTCAGAAATGACATTGTTTATCCTAAAGTATGCTATCTAGACTACATGGTAGCAATGTTTAGGCACCTTAGAAATCAAAGACTATTTTTATGGTTTTGTGGATAACAATATAGAAGTAAAGAGTATAAAGAAAAATTACAGAGACAAAATAATCTGAAAACATCAGATAAAACATGTATAAAGACAAGATTTTAGAAAAGGAATGACAATACAACTTGATGATGGCATATGATTATTATGATCAAATAATTCAGTTATTGACGACGAGAGTTGCACCAGAGGAATTTTCAACAAGTTAGAAGAAACGGTTGGTGGTTAAGGCTTCGGATTTCCAGTTGACCACTGGCCAGCTATATAAATTAGGACTAGACGAGATTTTGTGGTGATGTGTCCTACCACATGAACAAGGGAAGATTTTAGAGGAGGCCCATGTGGGAGTTGCTGGTGGACACTATGGAGGACGAGCAACTATGAGAAAGGTGCTTCACGCAGGGATTTGGTGGCCCACTCTACATAATGATGCAACAAACTATGCACGGAGTTGCGATGTCTGTCAATGCACTGGAAAAACATCACGAAGGGATGAGATGCTACTGGTACCGCAAGTAACATTGCAGCCATTCAATAAATGGGCTATGGACTTTGTGGGTCCAATCAACCCACCTGGGAAGAGAACTTGTGTGCGGTACATAATCACAACGACGGAGTATTTGAAGCGGTGGGAGGAGGCCGCACCAATCGTGGATTGCACCACTGTGACAACAACAAGGTTCATGTTTGACAACATTGTGATATGGTTTGGATTTCCAAGGATATTGATGAGTGACCAGGGTAGTCATTTCATCAACAACACAGTAAGCGCGTTGAAGGACAAACTGCAAATATAGTAGAAGAAAAGTATCCCATATCATCTACAAGCGAATGGAACAATAGAATATTTCAACAAGATATTGGAGCATGCACTTACAAAGGTATGTAATGCTAACCGTGATGATAGGGACTTGGATATTCCAGTAGTGTTGTGGGAATATCGCACCACTTGCAAGAGATTGATGGGGCAGACACCGTTCAAATTGGTATATGGGCAAGAGGAAGTCATGCTTATGGAGTACATTGTTTTGAGTCTGTGTATTGCCGCAACAATGGGTATGGAATATGAAGAAGTGCTTGAGGAGTGCGTGGAGTAGTTAGGACGACTTGAAGAGGATCAATTTATTGCAGGATTCCACCAGCGCATTGAGAAGGATTGACAGAAGGCTTGGCATGATCGCCACATAAAGAATATATAGTTTCAGCAAGGAGATTTGGTGATGTTGTACGACAGCAAGTTCTTGAAGCATCCAGGTAAGTTATAGATGCATTGGTTAGGTCCATATATTGTTGATTCTATTACTTCTGGAGGTGCAGTTCAACTACAGTAGTTAGATGGAGCAATGATATCAAATCTTGTAAATGGTAGCCGACTAAAGCCTTATAGGATAGGGCCAGAACCACGCAATGCTTACGACACTACGCAATGAAAAAAAAAGTAGATAGGATGATGGATGAATGGAAGGTGCACCAAGAGGAAGTGGTTGTGCAAGATTAGGGGTTAGTAGCACAGTTAGGAGGTCATGTTGCGATAGCTACAGGGATGCGAGTAGACATCAAATCAGTAATAAATGAAGACAGTTAAAAGTAGTTAATCAGAGACGCTTGTGGACATGATGTGTAATGATGGTGGATCTGACCATTGGGAGGTAGAATCAATGAAGGATTTGAGTAGTTAATGCATTATTTGGTCATGATAATCATGTTGATGTGGTAATGATGATTATACATTGATTTGGCACTATAAGAATGCATTTGACACGGTCAGAAGACACCATTATGCATAGTTGAGCTGAGTTGCAGAGTTGCCAAGTTGTAGAGAGAGTTTTTTTGAAAGGTTGAGAAGAGTGTGAAAGTTGATAAGTCCAAAAAGGTTGTGTGATTATTAAGTATTGAGGAGAATCAATATGGCATGCAGAGTAACCAACATATAGTATATATTTCAAGTGAGTGAGACTCATCGCTCAGACCAATAGCAATTGTGGAGGAAATATCCAGTATGCAAGTCAGATCGTCGACCTTTCCGAAAGGCAAGAGGAAGACGTAGAAGCATAACTATCCAACACCACAGAAGAAATGGACTAGAACATCTGAAAGGGTGCAAGAAGAAGACAACACAAAGATGGGGCCATTGATCTCGGTAGTGGTGGAGTCTGCAGCTAGAGCATGAGTGTCTGTGAAGGACATCCCTGGATATATCCCTCCTAGTTGTTGGGCACTCTATATGCAAGTTAATTAAATCCAACATACAGAATGTTCAATATAAATTGTCAACCCAGGGAAGTCTTTTTATTACAAAGATAATTCACATTGTCTGTGCTTAAACACTAGTAGTTGATGTTGTTAAATGAACTATCCTACTTATCTGTCCAGCCCAACTCCTCACATGATTAATCTAATATAAATTAACTTACTAAGGATACAAAATTATAAAATACCTTCCTACAGCTTCAATTAATAAAAAAAACATCTAAACTTACTTTTGTAGAAAGTTAAATCCTAATTTACCAGGCCATATGGAAATCCATCATAACTATCTTGATTCAACCTTAATCTAAGAATCAGAAATGCAGAAATTGAACTTCAAAAATTATAACTGTAAATGGATTGAATTAGCCAAACTCAAGAAAGACAGTAATTGAAAGAAACTAGGGATGATCTTGGCTGTTACAGCTATCACACAATTGCATAAAGGAAATTAACCTACATAGTCGACTGTCACACCACTATGCTGCAGCTTATAGGAAATGCAATTACTGATCATTCAAGGAAACACACAATGAATCATTACTGTTGTAGCTATTATAAAACAATGCGTCTACTGTAACATCCAGACCACATGACATAAATGATAAACACCTAATTAACTCAGCCATACCTGTGGGAAGGCAGGCCCATCCTTTGAATAGAGATGCCGGAGACTAACAAAAGTTAAAACACAGAGATATGAAGAATCCTTCTCCTTGTATTAGATGATGGAATGAAAGTACTGTCTCTGTTACAACTTATACAATATAATCAATTATTTTCCAACCCTCAGCTCTGAATAGTTCCTAATATTTATATATCAATATTCATAACTTCCACCCACTAATATTGGGTAGCCATGAAGATCTACGATCTTCAAGATGCCCTATTACAATGCACTGTTACAGCTGTGGGAAAAATAGAAGCATGGAATATAGGAAGTCTATTGCTCGAGCCGATGATGAAGTAACAAAACCCATTTAAGAGATACTCTGTCAGTTGCAGCTACCCTTGAATAACGGTGCACTGCTGAGGCTGAGTCTATTGTAACCTTTCCTGTTGTAGCTTACGTGGAATGAGGATCTTTGACTGCATTTCACATGTAGAGATGGAGTCCATGGGTACAGCTGGAAATGTATGTTCATCTCTTCTAGAAAACCACTCATCCTAGTACACCTGTATTCTTCAAATCTTGAACTATCTTCATAAAATCTCAATTTGTTAGCATAATCCAAGAGGCAAAGCCCTATTTATAACAATCATAAGTATTAAGAAGATAAAATAATAAGTAATCATGCCTATAAGGATTTAGGGCTCAAATGAAGGAAGAACATCTGTTTGGTGCATAAAATGGAGTAATATAAGGAAAAATGGGTATAGTAAGTGTGGTAAAAAAGGGGTCATTTATGGGCCCAACATCTCCCCCCAACTGTCCCGTTGCATGTCCCTATGCAACAACCTCCATTAGTCTGAATCTGAATCTGGAATTGTACTTTGTTCATGGAGAGAGGTGTTGAGGCCTGGAAAATCGCAGGCAGCAACAGTAAGGGATTCTCCCCAATCAGTGTTCCCAACTAGCCCGCTGACTGCTTGGAATAGGGAATCCGTCCGGTTTGCGGTCTGGCTACCGTAGGTCAAGAAACAAAAAAATAAAGGGGTTACCGGTTGCGGCCCGGCCCACCGAGTTTTAGTATTTTGACTTAAGAGAATGATATGTAAGTGCCTAACTAAATGCAGGGTGGTCAAAATGCAAGGAGCACTCACAAAGTGATGCGCAGGTTCTTACCTCTCGTCTTACTCACAAGCATTAAACCGGATGCAGAAGAAATAAGCTAACTATCTACACTATCCCTAGGGAACATGGTTGTCATTTTGGCTGAGCCATCCATTATCACATACAGTAAGAAGAATCACAGATAGCTGATATTTCTCCTAAAGCACATGAACGTTTACAAATATTCAAATAACCAGATAGCCGATCATTCTATAACAACATTTGTTGCTCTTAGTGAAAATATACCCCAGAAAACTGCTGAAGAACATTTAACAAGAACGTAGGTTCAAAACATCAAATATTCTTACGACAGATGAATTATAGCTGAAAACGAAATAGTTCCTCTTCAACATTATTCATCAAATTGCATTGGTACATTTCGCTTCCTTGCTCTTTCCAGCAGACAAAATTTTCCGTTCACTTAGCAAAACGAAGTAGTTCCTCTTACAAGCCAACAGTTATTTTCTAAGGGAAAAAGCCCTTTTCCAGTCCTACTTCTCTATATTTAAACTAGAACTGCTGCCCTCTGAGCTGCCTCCCAGCATGTGGCTTTTCAGCATCCTTGACGATTCATCTTCTTCCTTGGCTGTTGCGTTTTCCCAATCATTTCATAGGCGTTTATCTTCTGACAATAACTGATGGATCTGCCTTGTCGGTGGCTTTGTCGTTTGTTGTTTTGTCCTTTTCTTCGCTCCCGATTGCTTCAGCGATCTATGGGAGTCCTCCTGCAAACAACTTTGGTGCATTATCCATTTCACTGAAAACTTAAAGCTCAAACTTTCCAACCCAAATGATAGATCCACAAGGGGCCGGCCTGGTTTGTCCGGGCGAGTACATACTTAGGATTAAGGCGGAAAACTGTAAATCGACGGTCAGCCAACTTCTGCATTGGGAGGGACAAGACCTCAAAGGCCGCAACGGCGGAGGAGCGCAAGAACCGGATGATCGAGGACACGGGCGAACAAAGGAGGAGATCGGGCGTTGGCGAGAAGAGCGCTTCGGGAATCAGGAAGGGGGTCACAGCCGCAACGGCGGACGGCACTAAGGTCGGAGACAGGTGACGAGCCGAAAGAAAAAGTTCGGGCGGGGAGAACAAGGTCGGACGTCGGATGAAACCTGAAACGGAGGCCAACTTCCTTTCTCTAGCCGCAACGGCAGGCGAATAGCAACTTTTGAGCAAGCGATCTCAACCTTCAAAATGAATCAGGCGTCGATGAAAACTGGACTTCGGATGAAAGACCGCTTGCGGAGCCGCAACGGCGGATGAGCTAGAACATCATGGCTTCTGATCTAACAGCAAAGGCCTGATCATAAGGAAAAAAAACGATAAAAAAAGTCCTAAGGATCAATTACAGCAAAAAAATCGCTTTTCCTTTACTAGGGAAAGGTTTTATTCTTCTATGACTGGTAAACCAGACAACACGACTCAGAACGCACTGCGCATGGCGCACAAAATAGCGGGCGCTTAGCTTCAAAATAAAACGAACAGAAAGCATGCTCGAGGGGTTCAGGCAAATACCGATCAAAACACAAAGATGAGGAGGGGCCCAGGAAATTTAAGTAAAACTAAATTCGGGGAGAACCGTTGCGGTAGCAACAACTGGCGATTACCTAGGGAACCTAGATCTCTGGGTGACTATTGTCTTTGAGTAGCAGACTATTCTGCAGCGAACGCATCCATTGAATTCTTTCAGCTATACAGATTTCTCATATCACCCAAGTGCATACCTTAATCATTGATGCCAGTCCTTTGGGGAAAAGGAAAACCGAGACCCCCGAGTCCAAATAACTATGCCGGGGCCAGAGTATGATTTTCATTATTACCTCTGTTTTCGGGTAGCTAGCAGTGTGGACACCACATGATTGCAGCATATAGTAAACAGCAGTAACCGTTTGTTCCTCATTCCCATGCCATTTTAGCGTTTTGGTGCTTTTGGCCTTTTGATTTGAGTCTTTCTATGCGCCTCTTCTTATTGAATTTTAATTCAGGATCCTCTATCCCATAGTGTCCTTTTGTGTGAGTGGTGCACTTCATGTCTCAGCTCACGGACGGAGAGGATCTTTTGGCAATTTAGCATTTATGCTTTAGTGCTTGCTTTAATTCATGGTACTTTTTCAAGAAGTCTGACTCTTTAACTGCCTTTAGGCATTTGTTTCTGGGCATGGGATTATTTATACTTATTACGATGTTCACCTTTCTTCCTTCCATGGGTCCTTTACTATCGCTCCTTAGAACATTTTAAATGTGATGTGGATGGAGCCCCGACATAATACTCCAGACTCTCTGAATCTGGTTTAATTCACAGGGTTTAAGCAGGACTTCAACGCACACCATATTTTCATTCGAGAGAACTGTTAGGCTGGAAGAATTCATTAAGCAATACACAGGCTGATACTCAATACAATTGCTATTCTCCAAAAGACCTTAATATCCTCCAGGCAACCACAAGTTTGTTCCCTTATTGAAAATCAAAACTAAAATTAAAATGAAAAAAAAAAAAACGTGACTCGAAACCACTACACAGCTTATTTATGTACACATCAGGAAGCTCAAAATGATTTAAGAAAAATAAGATTTGAGAACCAGACCATTACTGGCAAGTTCTCCTCCCATCCCTGTAAATACTGTAACATATAAGTAGCAGGGCCAAGTTTAGCGGTGATTTGAAACGGACCTACCCATAACTGTTGGAACTTAGTGTGCTTCCCTTTCTCATCATGGGGATGATCCCATTTTAGGACAAGGTCTCCTACTTCCAAGTCCTTCTTCCCAGCTTTGTGCTTGTCAAACCATCTTTTCACTACCTCCTGCTACTGTTGGAAACGTTCTCTAGCTTTGGATCTGGCCTCCTCTGCTTTCAGAAGATTGTATATTCTTACTTGGAGAACTTCATCATCTGACCCCCTAGACTCTTGA
>LPNX010985864.1:229964-343581 GCA_001517045.1 Pseudotsuga menziesii
AGCAAGTATCACATTTTCTGACGTGCGCATGTGCATCCCTGAAGAGTGTTGGCCAATAGTAACCGGCCCTAAGGATTTTGTGGGCTGTAGTGTCTCTTGAATAATGTCCACCGGCCGGACCATCGTGTAATTCAGACATTACTTTCTTAGCGTCTTCTCTTTCCAAACATATTAGAAGAACTCCATCATAGTTTCTTCTAAATAATATGCCTTCTACGAGTTGGTAGGAAGATGAATTTAGATGCAAAGATCTTCTTTGTTTGGAGCTCCAATGTTCAGGCAATACCCCTGACTGCAAGTAATGTACCAGGTCTCTATACCAAGATGCAGGAGCTGTGAATAAAGGACAAACATCCATTACATGCAATTTAGCTTCATTATCCCATGCCTGTTATTCACTATTACTGCTCTCAGTCATCAGCTTGCATAGCCCCTGACCTTTCACTATAGTGGCTGGTTTGAATTCCAAATCGTATTCTTGAAGGGCTGTTACCCAGTTGCCCCTTCTTTCTCCCCATTCCTTTTGAATGAGAAGGGATTTTACAGCTGGGTAAGGGACTATTACCTTGGTTCGATTTTTTAGTATATAAGGTCTGAATTGCTTGACTGCTTTAAATAATGCGTATGCCTGTTTGTCAATGGCTGGGTAGTTTAATTCAGCCCCCTGTAGCCCAGTGCTCATGAAAGAAATTGGGAATTCATCACCCCCATCTTCCTTTTGCGTAAGTACAGCTGCCAATGAATCATCGGACGCAAAAGTATACATAATGAAGTCTTTGTCAAAGTCTAGACTTTTAAGAGAGGGCGCATGTGCAACAGCGGTCTTGATTTTACTGAAAGCATTCTTTTCAGTCTCAGTCCACTTAAACTGTGCGTTTTGCTTGACCATCTGCTGCAATGGTTTGACAGTCTGGGCAAAATCAGGCACGAATCTTCTTACAAAGTTTATTGTTCCCATGAAGGATTGCATTCCCTTCTTATTATGAGGCATGGGAAATTTGTTCAATGGCCTTAATCCTTTCTGGGTCTATAGAGATGCCTTTCTTTGAAACTATATGCCCCAGTAACTTACCCTCTGTGACAGCGAACACGCACTTTTTTGGATTGAGGGAAATGCCATACTTCCAACAACGCTCGAAAATTTGCTTTAGATGGAACGCATGCTCCCCTCTTTTCTTCGAAAATATTTTGATATCATCAAGGTAGACCATCACACTTCGTCCAATCAGTCCACGAAAAGCTATGTCCATAGCTCTCTGAAACGTTGCTCCGGCATTAATCAGGCCAAAAGGCATCCTCCTATATGCGAAAGTTCCCCATTTCATTCTGAAGGTTGTCTTCAATATATCTTCCTCGGCTACTAACACTTGGTTGTAGCCAGAGAAACCATCCAACAATGAAAACATTTCAGGGCCGGAAACCATTTGTAGCAATTGCTCCATGGGAGGTACCGGGTAATTGTCTTTGTCTGAGGCACGATTTAGATTTCTGAAGTCTACGCACAGCCTGATTTCTCCCGATTTTTTCCTGACAGGCACCAGGTTTGACACCCATTCAGAATGCCTGACTTTAAAGATAATTCGAGCGTCTATCAATTTCTTCACCTCGCTTTGAATTAGTGGTTCCAGCTTTGGGTGCATCTTCCTCAATGGCTGCTGATATGGTTTGACGCCTGCTTTTATAGGAATGACATGTTTGATGATATTAGTGTCATAAGTTTTTAAATCTGCATACGTCCACGCAAAGGCATCTTTGTACTGTTTAAAAAAACTGAGGAACTTGTCTCTTTCTGCTGGTGAACAACATTTGCCGGGGTTTATGAACTTGGGCTCCGTTTCAGTCCCTAAGTTTATTAGTTCGAACTGTAAAGTTGAACTGTGCGTCTTCACGTTAGCGGGTCTCCTAAATTTCTCATTCAAGTCAAACATTTTCTCCAACGTCCTGACTCCTTTGGGAATGAAATTGTTATATTTCATTTCAGCCTGATGTTCCTCATCGTCTATGATAGCCCCTTTAAAGACTTCGTCGTTTGTCAAGCATTCAATTATCTACTGATCATCGTCAAATACTCGCAGGTTGGTGATCATGTCCGGTACGGAAGGCCTGAAAAGTAATTCAATAGAGCATTTGTTATTAGTGGGAACCAGCCTGGCAGCTGATGTGGCTAAAATATCAACGGCTGCATTTTTTATCCTTGGAATTGAAATAATGTTAAATGCATGAAAACATTTAAGCAATTCCCATACCTCGTTTTGGTAAGCCTTCAAATGAGGGGAGATACAGTGTATTTGATTTTTTATTTGCTTTACAACTATTTCTGAGTCCCCAAAAACTATTAAATTACAAACCTGTAGCTCAATGGCCTTCTTGAGTCCCTACAACAGTGCTTCATACTCAGCTGTATTGTTAGTACACTCAAACTCTAACCTACATGACAAGAAGTATTTATTTTTTTGTGGATCAATAAGGACACAGCCGGCCCCTGATCCTTCTAATGTTTTTGATCCGTCAAAATATAAAGTCCAACAAACATTGTCTACTGAAAATGAATCTACTCTTACAGCTAAATCTACTATTTTACAGTCAAGCTCATCAGCCTGAGAAAAACGAAGGAGATCAGGCTGGGTGTTAGGTGTGCTGCTAGCCTCTTCCACTTGATAATTCCCTGGTTCTAGTTCAAGAAAGTAGTTTCCCAATACAGATTCAACTGGTACATTCTTCCCATCCAATTGAGTGACATTGTACTTCATATGAGGTTCTCTCAAAACCTTGATCTGCTTAGGACTCCCTTTGTACGGCAACCAAAGATGTGACCAATCTGTGGCGAAATACCCATTTAATTTGGCCGACCAATCTCTGCTCAAGACTAGGCCGTAAGCATCTGGTATATCAGCCACTACAATGTTGATAACTTGGCACACTCTATCATCGGACACCAGGCGGATTAGAAAGTCCTCCATTTCGCCAACTACCTTGACGTCCGTCCTATCCAAATGCACTACTTTCCACGTGGTTGGCTTGGGCTGCCCATTTATCTTCTTACATACTGATATGGGCATGACATTAATTGACGCCCCTGAATCCGCTAGACAATTGTGCACGTTATGATTAAAAATTTCAAACGTCAAGAGGAAAGGTGGATGTCTGGTTGTAGGCTTACCTCCAGTACTAGCTTCCCCGATTTCTTCTTCCTCCCGAGGTTTATTGTCTGTGGGCAACTTCTCTTCTGATGTTTCTAGCGCTTTCAACAATTTTTCTTTCTGCTGAGGCACTTTGCACATTTCGAACAGCGGGACGTTCTCCTTTATCTTCTTTAAATCTTCAACAATGTCATATTCGATTAGTTGTTTAACGGACTGAGGTTTATTAGCGCTCCCATCGTCTTCGTTTGGCTTAGGCGGCGTTCTGTTTTGCTTCGGATCCTGGCTGGTAATAGTAAACTCAGGAATCTGATCAACCAAGGCTTTGTCTTGAAATTTCTTTTTGATATTTCTTTGCAACCTTCGAATCTTCAGGAGCAAAAGACTGTCATCACTAACCGCCCCCTTGCTCCTATTTGTTACGTTAGCCTCCTTAACATCTTTACATCTCTGAGTGTTCTCTTATTCTGCGTCGAGTACTGAAACAGAACTCCATAGTGCCATCGTCTCTTCCTCCTGATCTTTCGTAGAAGTGGATGCAGCATTTTCTTTCTTTTCATCCTCATATTCTTCTGTCAATCTTGAATCCAACATCTGATTCATGACCAATGTCATTGAATTTATCCATTGCGGACAGTTTCTTTTGGAATGGGGTTGTTGATGAAAAGTACAAAAATTTTCCATTCCTATGTCTGTTAGATTCATGGATGCATTCTTTTGAGGAGGAGGTTGGGACTGATTGTTGTCCTCCCTTTTCTTATAATATGGCCTGTAAAACTTTTGTGCTTCTTTTTCCTTTTCTAAGTCTATGATCTTATTAGACAATTTCTGCACCATTTTGGCCATACCTTCATAATCTGGTGTTTTCTCCTCTTTGGGCTTAGTAAACAGCAAAGTTCTCCTTTTTTCCACTGACTGTTCGGGATAATCTTCAATGCTCTCCCTTTCTGCCTCCACTACTTCTGCCTCTTCATAAGTTTCAGTCAAAGTAGGCTTGGCTCTGCCTTTTGCAAACATGGCTAAATCAGGACCCAAAGCTGAAGTATAGTATTCGATCAGTACTTCGTTTGAAGGCTTATCCGTTTCAGAAAAATTTCTCAGATATGCTGCAAACCTTTGTGTGAAGCTATGCACTTTTTCTTTTTTCTCTTTCTTCAAAGCACACAGTCCTTTCATGAGGGTAGCGTGAGTCTTTTGGATGACATACTTACTTCTGAACATTCTCTCGAAAGTATCCCAGTCTGGGATCGAATTGGTGGGCAATCCAAAGTACCATGAAGCCGCAGCTCCTTTGAGGGTATGCGGGAACAGTCTACACACCACATCTTCGTGTTCCCCAACCTTCAAACCTTCTATCGCCAGGTAGAAACTCTGTAGATGATCATCCACCAATATCTTCTCATTGGGATCAAACTTAGGAAATAACTTTTCGAAGGCTTGAGGTAGGTCGTGCAAAGGTGGGGTCAGATTCAGAGGTGATCTGGCTTTCCATGCAGGTGGTGGGTTTGGAGGATTAGGTGGCTGGTTGGCGTTAGCTGCTGCCATAAGTCGAGGTGGAGAGTGCGGAGGTGAACCAACCGGGGTGTGAATAGGAGAAATGTAAGGGGTCTCGGGGCCTTCTTGATTCAAAGGTAGCTCAACTTCTTGTAAGGCAGTCTCTACAAGTTCTTGCCAGTCTCCAACCAACACCGAGTCTTCTATTATAGGACGTTCTTTCCTCTTGTACTCTCTTCTAGGCAACTCAGGAATGATAGGCAATCCTCCAATCTTCTTTAAGTATGCCCTGGTGTGTCTTCTTAGGTCATTTACAATTTCGTTGCGAACAGGATATAGATGTTCTCTATTTTCTTCTTCTGGCGTTGGATTTCGTGGTCCACTACTTTCAGAACTGTAACCAACGGAATAATCTCTGTAAAACAGGTTTCCTCGGCCAGCCATGCACTGGCGGCCCTCCTTCTAGCACCAAAACTATTGAGGCCTGGAAAATCGCAGGCAGAAACAGTAAGGGATTCTCCCCAATCATCGTTCCCAACTAGCCCACTGACTGTTTGGAATAGGGAATCCGTCTGGTTTGCGGTCCGGCTACCGTAGGTCAAGAAACAAAAAAATAAAGGGGTTACCGGTTGCGGCCCGGCCCACCGAGTTTTACTATTTTGACTTAAGAGAATGATATGTAAGTGCCTAACTAAGTGCAGGGTGGTCAAAATGCAGGGAGCGCTCACAAAGTGATGCGCAGGTTCTTACCTCTCGTCTTACTCACAAGCATTAAACCGGATGCAGAAGAAATAAGCTAACTATCTACACTATCCCTAGGGAACATGGTTGTCATTTTGGCTGAGCCATCCATTATCACATATAGTAAGAAGAATCACAGATAGCTGATATTTCTCCTAAAGCACATGAACGTTTACAGATATTCAAATAACCAGATAGCCGATCATTCTATAACAACATTTATTGCTCTTAGTGAAAATATACCCCAGAAAACTGCTGAAGAACATTTAACAAGAACGTAGGTTCAAAACATCAAATATTCTTACGGCAGATGAATTATAGCTGAAAACGAAATAGTTCCTCTTCAACATTATTCATCGAAATGCATTGGTACATTTCGCTTCCTTGCTCTTTCTAGCAGACAAAATTTTCCGTTCACTTAGCAAAACGAAGTAGTTCCTCTTACAAGCCAACAGTTACAAAATTTTCTAAGGGAAAAAGCCCTTTTCCAGTCCTACTTCTCTATATTTAAACTAGAACTGCTGCCCTCTGAGCTGCCTCCCAGCATGTGGCTTTTCAACATCCTTGACGATTCATCTTCTTCCCTGACTGTTGCGTTTTCCCAATCATTTCATAGGCGTTTATCTTCTGACAATAACTGATGGATCTGCCTCGTCGGTGGCTTTGTCGTTTGTCATTTTCTCCTTTTCTTCGCTCCCGATTGCTTCAACGATCTATGGGAATCCTCCTGCAAACAACTTTGGTGCATTATCCATTTCACTGAAAACTTAAAACTCAAACTTTCCAACCCAAATGATAGATCCACAAGGGGCCGGCCTGGTTTGTCCGGGCGAGTACATACTTAGGCTTAAGGCGGCAAACTGTAAATCGGCGGTCGGCCAACTTCTGCATTGGGTGGGACAAGACCTCAAAGGCCGCAATGGCGGAGGAGCGCAAGAACCGGATGATCGAGGACATGGGCGAACAAAGGAGGAGATCGGGCGTCGACGAGAAGAGCGCTTCGGGAATCAGGAAGGGGGTCATAGCCGCAACGGCGGACGGCACTAAGGTCGGATACAGGTGACGAGCCGAAAGAAAAATTTCGGGCGGGGAGAACAAGGTCGGACGTCGGATGAAACCTGAAACGGAGGCCAACTTCCTTTCTCCGGCCGCAACGGCGGGCGAATAGCAACTTTTGAGCAAGCGATATCAACCTTCAAAATGAATCGGGCGTCGGCGAAAACTGGACTTCGGATGAAAGACCGCTCGTGGAGCCGCAACGACGGATGAGCTAGAACATCATGGCTTCCTATCTAACAGCAAAGGCCAGATCATAAGGAAAAAAAACGATAAAAACAGTCCTAAGGATCAATTACAGCAAAAAAATCGCTTTTCCTTTACTAGGGCAAGGTTTTATTCTTCTATGACTGGTAAACCAGACAACACGACTCAGAACGCACTGCGCATGGCGCACAAAATAGCGGGCGCTTAGCTTCAAAATAAAACGAACAGAAAGCATGCTCGAGGGGTTCAGGAAAATACCGATCAAAACACAAAGATGAGGAGGGGCCCAGGAAATTTAAGTAAAACTAAATTCGGGGAGAACCGTTGCGGTAGCAACAAGAGGAAAATTTATAAGGGAGTTCAGGTGATCCCTGTTCTTCTAGGAATCCATTATAGGCAACCCAATATCTCCAACACTACTACTTCTCTACCTTTGTCAGAAAGAAGTCTTCCCTATATGGTTTTGCTGGCCACCAGATAAGAGGAAATTTGAACTTGAGTCCCAACCAATTGGCCCCACACTTCCTTATACAATCCAGATACCCTTCGACTCTCAAAAGAGCATGTTTAAAATTCCTGAAACAGTAAGGGTCCCTATTCTGCCATGATAAAGGAGAATCTTGCCATCTATGCTTACTACCTTCAAAAGCCAATTGTTGCTGCATGGAAATTTGGCTGACACAAATAGAGATGACTCTTTCTTGAAGTTCAACCATCTGCCAAGTAATGATGGAAGATGTAATACTTTGCTACTGGAGATCAAGGAGAAGGCGAGGATATCGAGGCTCAATCCGAATCCAAATATTAGTGTTAACTACATTATGAGAAAAGTTCTGGAAAGATCTCTACCACTACACATGATTGCTAAAAAAAGAGGCAAAGGCCCTAAGCTAAACATCTCCTAGGTAAGGGGAAGGGTTCAAATGGTGGTCCAAATGACAAGCCATTTCATGTCAATAAATTTCATAGAGTAGGTTCTGCTCAAAAAAATTACTTTCCATAAATGTTTCCAGAAACTGGGATGAGGTTGCCATTTCATAGGGTCTCCCTTCCTTTACTGCTTTCAATTTAAACCAAATAAATTGTTCAAATAAAAACACAGGGTAAGAAGGAGATGGCTCCCTGGTGCTTAACATATATTGGGAAAGAATATACAGCTGATCCTTCTCCTTCTGCATAGATTTGAACTTTTTCAACTCCTTCAATTCTTTCTGCATGTATTCCCATCGTGATTTCTGGAACATCAATTCTTCTGCCCATTTTTCCCTCAATTCCATCATATTATTATCATGATCAGTGAGGGGAATCATTCCTTCTTGGTACTTGTCCACCTTCCTCTTCCATTTCTTTACTTCTATTTTTAACAGTGATAGTTCTTTGATCATCCCCTGGATTCTCTCATCTCCTGCATTTTCCTCATCATCGGAGTCCAGATTGACAAAGTTCTGGGAAAATTGAGTGCATACCTTGCCACCCGATGTTTCAGCTTGAACATTCTGCACTGCGGGTGTAATAGCTTCCCCTTATATCAAGGTTTCAGCAATCTCTTCCTACATGGGTACATCTGCAATCATTTCTGGGGACGATGGTTCTTGTGTAACAAAATCTTCTTTTTGAAGCTCCCCTTCAGCAACTTCAACCTGTGTGGGTACTTTTGCCACTAATTCTGAGGGTGTTGGTTCTTGTGTGACATCATCCTTTTCCCACAACCCTCCTTCAGCAACTTCAGCAGTCAATTGTGAAGATGTTGGTTCTTGTGTAACAACTTCTTCATGCATTTTAATTTCCACATGAATCTCAGCTACAACTACTTGGATTTCATCTATGGCTTCGGCAGGGAGATGCAAGACTATTGGCTCTTGTGTATCAACATCCTATCCCCCCATTTCTTCATGGTGCTGGCATTTCTCTTGAGTTACTTCCATATCTCTCGAAAGATGAAACTTTTCCCCAAATACCTCAGTATCCCCTGATGATTTTGACTGCATCTGTTCATCTTCTCCCAGCTCCACATTAGGGATTATGTCCACCTTAGGATTAGTTGTTCTTGGCTCAAATTGAGTTTCAACAGGGATTTCTGAGGATGTTTGTTCTTGTGTATCTACATCCTAATTGACTTCAATATATTCCTGTTGTTGGGACTCCTCCATTGGTTATGTATCCTAAGATGGTTTTGGGGTCACAGTCAAAACTTCTAAGTTTGGATAAGGAATTACCTCGATCTCTGGTTTCCCTGTTTCTTCTTGAATGGCAGCCTCAACAATTTTTTTTGAAGGTGCTGGTTCTTATGTGACAACACCCTGATTGGATTCAATGTTCCCTTCATTAGGCTGATCTAGCAATTCTGATGGCTGAGACTGTAATTGCTTAGCTTCTTCCACTTCTATATCGGGGCTCAGTCCTACCTCTGGTTCATCTTCTTTCCTTACTTCTGCATCAATTACTTCTTGTTCTTCTTCAGCTACTGGTGTAGGATTTTGGGTCCCAAATGCATGCACTATGACTATGTAACCTAATTGATTAAACACTTCCCCACATGTAGGATAGACTACTTTCCCCACTTCTTCATCCTCCTTAGTAGGAGATGATCCTTCTAACTGGTCTGTAGCTTCTACCAGTGTGTGCAACCTTCTCTCTACCTATTTCTTACATGCCTCATTCTATTTCTCCAATTCTTTTCAAAGAAATTGCACTTCTTCCTTCAATAGCCCATTTTCATACAAAATCCCCTCAATTTGAGATTCTTCCGCAACAGGATCCTGTGGAGAATTGCTTGTCCTAGGTCTCAAAGTGGGAAATTTGATGTTTGCTTCAATATTTTCCCATTTTTCCCGCATTACTTCTGTTGCTGTGACCGATATGGTTCTCCTTCTTCTCATTGTCCTTGATGCTTGCACCTCCTCCTTTGATCTTCTTCTCTTCTTTTGTGGTAGAGGGGTCTCCAATTCTAGAACTAATGTAGAAGGAATGTTTCTTATTTCAACATCTTCTCTGGTCTCTGCCATCTCTGTTTCCTCCTCGATAAGAGTTCCCCTCCATTTTGGAGAAGATTCGACGGTGAAAACCTCTACATTTTCTTCTATCATCATGGATCCTACAGCTTCAGCTTCAACTATCACAACATCGAATGCTTCTCCAGATTTAGCTTCTGGGATGGAGCTCCCAAATCCTCTATCCCTTCTGCAGGATTTGTTGCTACCTCATCCTCACCTGATTCTTCTTCTTGGTTATCGGATTCTGTTTCATCCTCCTCTTCCTGATCATCTGATTCTTCCTCATCCCCTTCTGCTCGACTATCTGATTCTTCCTCATCTTCCCCACCAACTGAATTGGAGGGACTCTTGTCCTCTTTCTCTTCTTCCAATTGAACATCCAACACAAGTGTAGGTTCCCTTACTTCCTCTCTAATTGGAACCTCAGGAAAAAGTACAGGTCCCTGGGCTACGTGAGGTTGGCCAGTAAATTGTTCCCATGTTTGATTTCTCTATGCTAAGGCCCTTAAGATTAATAGTTGAATGAGGTCATGCTGGGTAAGGGAATAATACAAATGCTTAGCTGATCTGACAAATCCCGCCATATGATGTAGGTCTTTAAATAGAAAAAATGGAACATTAAGTATATTTATGTGGCGTAAATGAGAAAATAGTGGAAACTCAAAATTATAGATAGTATGGTACCTACCTTCGTAGGTGATATAATTTTTAAGGAAGACAACCACTTGATCCCACAGGTGAGGTAGTGAATGTAATTATATTCCCTCCCTGATGGACGCAATTGTTCACCTGCCACCAAGAAGTCCTGTACTGCGACGGCATTGGGAGTTCTTCTCCCAAACCAAGCTCTTCCTAATTGTAAGAGGAGAGTAACCTCAGCCACAATCACCTCAGAAAATTCTACCCACAAACCCCTGATATCTGAGTGGTTTTCTATAAGATTTAAAGCAAACTACATAGCATTTTTGCGATGAAAACCATTGAGACGTTGAAAAAACTCTGCCCAGCCCACGAATTCGAAGATAGAGAAAAATTCAGCATTATTTCGTAATTCCTGCGTGTTTGGAGGTTCATGCCAGGATGGGATACCCATGTTATCCTTCTTTCTAAATTCCAGTATCAACTTAGCAAATTACAGGCCCCGACAATGGAGGTTTCAACACAGAACATGCACGAACATCTGAGGTTGGAGTTGGGCAAATTTGGAAAGTTAAGATAGTCGTAAGCATAGAATCATTGATAAGATTTTGCCCCAAATTAGGAAAGGGTGGTAATCACGAAATAAGCTTGAGTGGCCATTAGATCATGGGAATGGGCAGTTAACAAAGTACGGGTGTAACGACAGGTATAAAAAGGTAGGTATGATTAACTATGTCAAAAATACTTAATGCTTAATCATGTAAATAACCAAAAGCATACCTTAGTAATTATGAGATGAACCGTGACTTCTCGAAATAATACAGTGTGCCAATATGGCCTTCAAATTTAAACATTATTGTGCACGTGCTGCCATCATCCTTCTCCTGACGAACCAAAATCTGTCTTGTCAGTCTTGACAGAATCATGATTAAAGCTATGAGACGAGTTGGAATCAGAAAAATCATGGGTGGCAGAAATTATGGATGAATTTGGAGGAGTTGCAGCCCGAATGTGGACAAATCTGGAGGAGTTGCAGCCACAAGCCATAGGAAAAATCAGCCAAATTAGCGAAGTTGCAGCCGCTAGAAAGAGTAAAAGTGGGAAAAATTTTAACAGAGTCACAGCTACGCTGAATGGGAGAATGGCCGATGTTTTATGGAGTTGTAGCTGTAAGAAATGGAGAAATGGAAATATCTTACGGTGTTGCAGCTATGACAGAACGAAAAAGTAGGCAAGGTTTTACGGTGTTGTAGCTGCGAAACAAGAAAAATAGGTAAGGTTTTACGGTGTTGCAACTATGATGGAATGGAAAAGTAGGAAAGATTTTAAGGTGTTGCAGCTACGGAACAAGAAAAATAGGCAAGGTTTTACAGTGTTGCAGCTGCAGAATGGGAAAAATAGGTAAATTTTGCAGAGTTGTAGCTGCGCCGAACTGTTCATCATTCAAATTATTTTCTTCTTCATGGAGCTTTTTCCCAAAACAGGAAGTTAGAATAGGGGTTCTAGTCATTAGGTCCTATCATGACCATTTCTCCCTAAGTTAGTTCCTACACAGATTCTTAAAAAAAAAGCATCAAGCATAAAGGAAAACAAAGCAAAGATAAATAAGAACAGTAAACATCAATTTATTTATGTACAAAAATTTTGTGCGGAAATCACAGTGACTTTCTAGAGATTGACAAGGGCAGAGAAATATTCCTTCCCTTTTGCTAACTGGTATCCTGGATCAGCTACAACCTGTGAAATAAACATGTCCCTTGAAATTGGTTTGTGGTACAGTCGCAGCCTGTGACCATTAGCAAATAATGGTGTATGGTTTTCATCAATGGTGACCGGGTGGAATGTACCACTATCAAACACTTTGTCTATCTTATATGGACCCAACCATCTTGTGCATAGCTTACCCTTAAAGTCCCTTTTGAATCTTGAATCATATAATAACACCCAGTCTCCCTCACAGAAGACTCACTTCTTAATGAACCGATCATGCCAATTGGATCTCTGTTGCTGACTTAATGCTATTTGATCCACAATAGCTATACATTTTTCCTCAAGTTCCTTCAATTGATTCAATCTATTCCTCTGGGCTTTAGTTAAATCTAACTTTACCTCCATGGCTGTCTTCAAGGTTTTGATTTCAAAATCGATGGGAAAGACAACACTTTTTCCCTACACCAAGTCATAAGGAGGGAAACCTGTAGTATTGTGCCACATATTGTGATATACGCACAGTGCTTCCAGAAGTTTGTTATCCCAATTTCTGTGATGGATCCTGACTATTTTGGTGAGGATAGCTTCAATAAATTTATTGGTACTTTCCACCTAGCCATTGGCTTGAGGATGGTATGGTGAATTTTTCCTATGCTGAATATGGTACTTCTATAGCAAAGCTTCAAATTTATGTGACACAAAGTGTGGTCCTCCATCTATGAGTACTTCCTTGGGTATTCCAAAACAAGTGAAGATTTCTCCATATAGGAAATCTATTACAGCTTGGCCATTAGCCTTCACCAAAGCCATAGATTCTACCCATTTTGTCATGTAGTCAGTGCAAAATAAAATATAAGCTTTCTATTTTGAGTGAGGATTGATAGGCCCAACGAAATCTAAGGCCCATCTGTTAAAGGGTTCCACCACTAGATGTGGTAGAAGAGGAATTTCATCCAATCTATTAGGTTGGCCCATTTTTTTACAGCTGTCACAAGACTAGACATACTTCTTGGCATCCCTGAATATTGTCGGCCAATAATAACCCATTCTCAGCCCCTTATGACCTATTCTCTTGTCTACAAAATTTCCTCCACATGGATCATCGTGACAGACCTTCAAAATATGGAAGAATTCATCCTCCCTTACACATCTCCTGATCTCAAGATCAAGGCCTATGTAGAAAAGATGACCATCTATCCAGCAATATCTAGCACTTTGTTGAATAATCTTCCTTTTCTCTCTTTTTGACAAGTGTGTTGGAAGCTTACCTACAGCCAAGTAGTTAGCAACATCTGCATACCAAGGGGAATGATCTAAAACTACAAACAAGTGTTCATCTAGGAAATAATCCTCAACTAGAAGGCTGTCATCACTGTTAGTAAAATGTGATAAAAAATCAGCAACAACATTTTCTTTCCTAGGTATTTCAACAATGGTAATGTCGAATTCCTGTAACAGTAACAACCATCTAGTTATTCTAGCATTTGTAACCAGTTTGTTCATTAAATACTTGATGGTTGAGTGGTTAGTGTGTACAAAGGTGGGGTATTTAGTGATGTAGTGTTTGAATTTGTTAATAGAGTAAACAATGGCTAAAACTTCCTTCTCTATAATAGTATAGTTGAGTTCATTAGGGGCCAAGTTTTTACTGATGTAATAAATTGCATATGGTGCTTGACCATCATGTTGTCCCAACACTGCTCCAATGGCAGTGTCAAAGGCATCTAAGGTAATGCGAAAAGGAAGATCCCAATTGGGCCCCCTTAATATAGGAGCCGTAGACAGCCTCTTCGTAAGTTTAGTGAACACTATCTAGCATGCATCATTCCAAATGAGCTGTACATTCTTCATCAATAAGGTAAATAAAGGAGAATCTAGTTTGGAAAAATTCTCTATAAATATTCTATAATAACCAGCATGCCCTAAAAAGCTACGTACCTCTTTCTGTGTTCCAGGAGTGGGTATGTTTTCAATTACCCTAATTTTGGATGGATCTACATGGATACCATTAGCAGAGATAAAGTGCCCCAACACTACACCCTCGCTCATCATCATGTGGCACTTCTCAGTGCTCAAAGATAGTTGAGTTTGCTCACAGTGTTTCAAAACCTTCTCCAATTTTTTCAGTGCCTCTTCAAAGTCACTGCCATAAGGGGTAAAATCATCTATGAAAATATCCATACAGTGATTAACCATTTCTGAAAAGATGCCAATCACATCTCTCTGAAAGGTGGATGGTGCATTACATAAACTGAAGGGGAGTACCCTGTATGCAAAGGTACCTCAGGGATAGGTGAAGGTGGTTTTGTCTTGGTCTTCAGGACAAATCTGGATTTGATTGTACCCAATAAACCCATCCAGAAAGGAGAAGAAATTCTTCCGAGACAGGGTATCAAGTACTTGGTCAATGAAAGGCAGAGCAAAGTGGTCTTTATGTGTTTCCTTGTTCAGCTCTCTGTAATCCATGCAGAGTCTCCTCTATGATATTTTCTTGCTCTGTTTCACCTATAGTACTATTCAGGATATGATAAATTTGTTTAATGACAGTGGTGGGTTCATTGATGAAACTGTTAATGGCATCATCTTCTGTTTCATCTTTCAAGGTCAAGACTTTCCCTAATAATGGATGAATGCCCTCCTCCTCTAGCTCTACCCATAACAAAGTTTCTGCTTCTAAACTAGGCTGAGATGGAGGATACAAGGTAAGGTTTTTCATTTTGGTCCCATCTAAGATGGTCATAGACCCTGACTGATGGCTGATACAAGCGTCAACTGTGGCTAAATAGGGTCTTCCCAGAATTAGTGGGTTCCCCCCAAGCTGTGACTTGGGTTGTAAAGCCAAGAAGTCAGATGGGTATTCCCACGAATCAACTGAGATGATGAGGTCATCCAAGATTCCCTTGGGTTTGATGGTGGACCTATCTTCCAGTTATAAAATGGTAGTGGTTGGCCTAATATTGGTGAGCCCAAGTTTTCGTACAGTTTCTATGGTCATGACATTAATAGATGCACCTAAATCTACCAGTACATTTGGTATCTGCATGTTCCCAATATGCACAGTGACAGTGGGGTTCCCAAGATCATCGTATTTGTCCAAGAGGGTTTTTCCCATTATGAGTTCAGATAGTTTTCATACCCATGGACAATGGGAGGATCCTTGGGTTTTCTACCTAGTTTTCTTGTACACGAATTATGAACAGTTCTGGCATAGATAGGCACATCATGAAGGCCCTACAGCAGTGGAATTTTGACATAGATGTTTTTTAACTCTCCTAAGAGATTACATTAAGGTTTCCCCACTGCCTTCTGTAGTGTCAGTCTTTCAGGGTATGATGGTTCTCTAATCAGTTGTGTAGGTTGTGTTTCAATAGATGTTTCTCTTTGTGTTTCAGCTGGTGTCTTGGTAGGAATTTAAACATCCTCAATAATGGGGATTACTGCATTGGATGAGTACTACTCATTCATCATTTCTTCAAACATAGAGGATGGAACATCCTCAATGACCAAAGGCTCCACTACCCTCCCTGATCGTAAGCGGATATCGTTATAGGGAATTGGAGTAATGGAGTAAGCAGGCATGTTGGCGGTCTCAAATTGGTGGACTTCTTTATTTTTTGGGTTGGGGTTAGGTTGTGTAGGTAGCTATGGTCATATAGGCATATTAGGTGCAACATTGTTCTGGAGTTGTAGCTGCGACTGTTGGTACTGTTGATATGGATGAGGGTATTGTTGAGAAGGGTATAGTTGATGAGGAAACTGTTGAGGAGATTGGCTATGAGAAAACTAGTTTCCTGGATGGGAATTCCTCTACCTAGGAGACCAAGAATTCTGTTGTTTTGGTGGTTGTGTCCAAGAGTTCCAAGAGTTGAAATTCTGATAGGAGGTTGAGAAGGATGGCATTGATGGTTGGAATAAGGTGAAGGGAATTGTGTATTCATGTGATGCATATTATTCCAATTATTCAGATTATTCAAAAATGGAAATGAGTCTAGAGTCATACCTTGGTTTCGAGGTTGCCAAGGCTTTTTCTGGGCAATGAAGCAGATTGGTTCCACATCTGGAGTTGATGCCTGTAGAACTTCCTTCACTTGAGGTAGGGAGGGGCACTCCTTTGTATCATGGTTCAGTTCACAAAGCTGACACATTTCTACTTTGTCGAGTGGGCACTCCTTTGGGGGATGTTTCTTCCTACATTTGGGCACTATATACTGTTTGTTTCTCCTTTTCCCTTAGGACATCTATTTCTAAGGAGATGGAGCTCATCATTTCTGTTTTGAAGTTCTTGAGAAGGTTGCCTATTTCTGCTTGGGTAGCTCCTCCATTGGATGAATTCTGTGTTGTGTTGAAGACATCTTGTTCTAATTTATCCTGTTTTTTGTTCCTGGAATATCCTCTAGAATACCTTTTGCATAATTCAACAATATTTTCAAAGGATTCCTTTGAGATATCCCCCTTTCCCAATAGATTCAACATACCTAGGTAGTCTTCCCTAATCCCATGAAGTAGGATTATCTTGAGCACATCTAACCCCATATTAGTTTGTCCAGCCCTCTACACATTGTACAAGAGCCTCTCAACAAAATATTCCAAGCTTTCTTCGTCCCTTTGTACCATCTTGAACAGTTCTTCTCTTTTATCTTTGGTGTTGTAGTACTCCTGGTATTTCTCTAGGAACACCTATTTCATTTGGTCCTAGGTGGTGAAAGTTCCACCACCCAGGATCATGAACCAATGTAGCACATTATCCTTCAAAGTAGGAGGGAAAAGTTTTAACTTATGCTCGCTGGAAGTGTAGCAATAGCTGCGACAGAAGATGTCAAAATCAAAGAGGAATTGTCTGGATCCTCGGTGGCTTTTCCATGAAAACGAGGTAATACAAATGGTGATTTGTTTTTCATGGAGGATAGTCCCTATGGCTGTTGAATGGGTAACTGGAGTGTGGGAACTATTCCCTTAGGTAGGGGATCATCGTCATTATGATTATTTTCCCTCATCACCTCTTCATGATCTTCTGGCTTGCGTCTGTTATTCATATTTTCTTCTTCTCTCTCCTGCCTTGGTTCTTTTTGATATTTGTTCTTCTTATGAAACTATTTCCACTCCTCCTTTGTCACCTCCTTCCCATTAATGTGATAGACCACGTCTTGATCACCTGCTCCCATAGCACTAACTCCATCTTCCTCCGCAAGGACACCTGAGGGTGTCACAGCTCCTCCTGTGTTCTCCACTATGGAAACTAATGCTTCCACCCTAGGGGTAATTGGAATTATTCTAACGGAGGATCCCTAATGATGAGATCCAGTAGAGGAATTGGTTTTAGCAACTAGATCATCAATGAATGTTCTTCTTCCCAATGCTGGGTTTCTGCCATAACCTCGACCACCTGCAATGCTAGTATTCTAGGGAGTTCTGGGGGTAGTAGGAATGTCACGTTGTACTCTTCTTGTATTCATGCAACCCAAAACATGAAAACTTAAAAACTAAAGAAAAATGAATGGATGCAATTACTATGGCATCTAATCATTACCTTCCTCACCAATGACGCCAAAATTTTGGGCACTCTATATGCAAGTTAATTAAATCCAACATACAGAATGTTCAATATAAATTGTCAACCCAGAGAAGTATTTTTGTTGCAAAGATAATTCACACTGTCTATGCTTAAACACTAGTAGTTGATGCTGTTAAATGAACTATCCTACCTATTTGTTCAGCCCAACTCCTCCCATGATTAATCTAATCTAAATTACCTTCCTAAGGATGAAAAATTATAAATACCTTCCTACAGCTTCAATTCAGAAATGAATGATTTAGGAAACAAACATCTAAACTTACTTTTGTATAAAGTTAAATCCTAATTTACCAGGCCATATGGAAATCCATCATAACTATCTTGATTCAACCTTAATCTAAGAATAAAAAATGTAGAAATTGAACTTCGACAATTATAACTGTAAATGGACTGAATTAGCAAAACTCAAGAAAGATAATAATTGAAAGAAACTAGGGATGAGCTTGGTTGTTACAGCTATCAAACAATTGCATACTAGGAAATTAACCTACATAGTCGACTGTCACACCACTCTGTTGCAGCTTACAGGAAATGCAATTACTGATCATTCAAGGAAACACATAATGAATCATTACTGTTGTAGCTATTATAAAAGAACACATCCACTATAACATCCACACCACACAACAGAAATGATAAACACCTAATTAACTCAATAATCCATTGGGAAGGTGGGCCCAACCTTCGAACAAAGATGCTGAATACTAACACAAGTTAAAACATAGAGATCTGAAGAATCCTGCTCCTTGTATTAGATGATGGAATGAAAGTACCGTCTTTGTTACAACTTATACAATATAATTATTTTTCCAACCCTCAGCTCTGAATAGTTCCTAATATTTATACATCAATATATATAACTTCCACCCACTAATATTAGGCAGCCATGAAGATCTACGATCTTCAGGTTTCCCTATTACAATGCGTTATTATAGCTATGGGCGAAATAGAAGCAGGGAATATAGGAAGTCTATTTCTCAAGCCGATGATGAAGTAATAGAACCCATTTAAGAGATACTCCATTAGTTTTAGCTAACCTTGAATAATGACATGTTGCTGAGGCTGATTCTGTTGCAGCCTTTCCTGTTGCAGCTTGCATGGAATGAGGATCTTTGACTGCGTTTCACATGTAGAGATGGAGTCCATGGGTACAACTGGCAATGGATGTTCATCTATTCTAGAAAACCACTTGGCCTGATACACCTGTATTATTCACATCTTGAACTATCTTCATAAAATATCAATTTGTTAGCATAATCCAAGAGGAAAAACCCTGTTTATAACAATCATAAGTATTAATAAGATAAAACTATAAGTAATCATACATGTAAGGATTCATGGCTCAAATGAAGGAAGAACATCTGTTTGGTGCATAAAATGGAGTAAGATAAGGAAAAATGGGTATAGTAAGTGTGGTAAAAAATGGGTCATTTCTGGGCCCAACACTAGTCGGCCTGGTGCACAGGACAAAAATCCCACAAAGAATCAGAAGTATCAGATAAGGATGTTGTCGATCCCACAAGGGATGGTATGCATTGTTGACATCGTGATTGCACTGATGCAGTTGAAATATGAATACCATGACCTGCTTTCCCTAGAGGACGTTGCGAAGGAACCATATGTGTCAATGATAGCGTTTGGAGGTGGGTCGTGTTGAGGCCTGGAAATTCGCAGGCAGCAACAGTAAGGGATCCTCCCCAATCAACGTTCCCAACTAGCCCGTTGACTATTTGGAATAGGGAATCCGTCCGGTTTGCGGTCCGGCTACCGTAGGTCAAGTAACGAAACAAAGTCTTTACCGGTTGCGGCCCGGCCCACCGAGTTTTTATATTTTGACTTAAAAGAAATGATATGCACGTGCCTAACTAAATGCAGGGTAGTCGAGATGCAGGGAGCGGTCACAAAGTGATACGCAGGTTCTTACCTCTCGTCTTGTGCTCACCGGCAACCAAACCAGATACAAACAGAAATAAACTAACTATCTAAACTATCCCTAGGGAGCAAAATTATCATTTTAGATGAGCAATACATTTTCACATACAATAAGAAGAACCACAGGTAGCTGCTACTTCTTCTACAGCACATGAATGCTTACAGATATCCAAATAATCAGATAGCCGATCATTTTATAACACATTTATCGCTCATAGTGGAAATATACCCAGAAATTACTGAAGAACATTCAACAAGAACATAGGTTCAAAACATTAAATACTCTTACAGTAAATAAAAGACCGCTGAAAACAAAATAGTTCCTCTTCAGCATCATTTATTGAATTGCATCAATACATTCCACATTTTACTCTTTCCAGCAGGCAAAATCGTAGTTTTCTTAGCAAAACGAGGTAGCTCCTCTTACAAGTAAACAATTACAAATTCTTCAAGCGGAAAAAAGCCCTTTTCCAGTCCTACTTCTCTATATTTAAACTAGAACCCCTGCCCCCCCCAGCTGCCTTCCATCCTGTGGCATCCTTGACGATTCATCTTCTTCCTTGACTGTTGCGTTTCCCCAATCATTTCATAGGCGTTTATCTTCTGAACGGTAACTGATGGATCTGCCTCGTCGGTGGCTCTGTCGTTTGTTTGTTTTGTCGTTTTCCTTGCTCTCGATTTCTTCAGCGACCTATGGGAATCCTCCTGCAAACAACTTTGGTGCATTATCAATTTAACTGAAAACTTAAACACTCAAACTTTCCAACCCAAATGATAGACCCACAAGGGGCCGGCCTGGTTTGTCCGGGCGAGTACTTGCGAAGGCTTAAGGCAGAAAACTGTAAATCGGTGGTCGGCCAACTTCTGCATTGGGCGGGATAAGACCTCAAGGGCCGCAACAACAGAGGAGCACAGGAACCGGATGATTGAGGACCCATGCGAACAGAGGAGGAGATCGGGCGTCGAAAAAAATTGCTTCGGGAACCAGGAAGAGTGTCACAACCGCAACGACGAACGGCACCAAGGTCGGAGACAAGCGACGAGGTGAAAGGAAAAGTTCGGGCGGGGACGGCAAGTAGGACGTCGGGTGAAAACTGAATCGGAGGCCAACTCCCTTCTTCCAGCCGCAACGGCGGGCGAGCCAAAACTCTATAGCCAGCGATTTACACAGCGAATCGGCGTCGGATGAAACTCCAGTCGGGCGAAAAGTTTGGTCAAGGAGCCGCAACGGCGG
Organism: Pseudotsuga menziesii; assembly: GCA_001517045.1. NCBI lineage: Eukaryota > Viridiplantae > Streptophyta > Pinopsida > Pinales > Pinaceae > Pseudotsuga > Pseudotsuga menziesii. The sequence goes on from LPNX010985864.1 coordinate 250,683, forward strand.
GTGAGGTGGGGCTCAGTATCTTCAGAAAGAGGCTCGATCCAAAGAGAAAACCAACAGCATGAAGCATCAAACTTGCAGCCAAAAAATGGATTTTCTCGCTAAGGCAAATATCAATGTTCTACGGGTAGTGAACAAACCAAACACGACCCAAACTAAACTGTACGCGGCAAACAAAATAGTGGGCATTTAATCTTCGAGAGGAAACAAATGGATATGCTTCGGGGGCTCCAAGCCTTTGACAATCAATCCAAGCAAACTAAGATGAGGAGGGGTCCCAGGGTTTAAGTGAACTAAAGTCGGGGAGAAACATTGCGGTAGCAACAACTGGCGACTACCTGGGGAACCTAGATCTCTGGGTGATTATTGTCGTTGAGTAGCAGACTGTTCCGCAACGAATGCGTTCATCGAATTCTTCTAGCTATCTATATTTCTCGTATCCCTGCAATGTGTACATTAATCACTGATGCCAGTTCTTTGGGGAAAAGGAAAACCGAGATCCTCAAGTCCAAATAACTATGCCGAGGCCAAAGTATGAGTTTCATTATTACCTCTATTTTTCAGGTAGCTACCAGTGTGGACACCATAGGGTTGCAGCACATAGCAAACAACAGTATCCATTTGTTCTTCATTCCCATGCCATTTAAACACTTTAGTGTCTTTGGAATTTTTGTCCTTTGATTTGAGTCCTTCTGTGCGCCTTTCTTACTGAATTTTAACTCAAGATCCTCTATCCCATAGTGCCCTTTTGTGTGAGTGGTGTATTTTAAGTCCCAGCTCACGGACGGAGAGGATCTTTTGGAAAATTAGCGTTTATGCTTTAGCAATTGCTTTAATTCATGGTACTTTTCAAGAATTCTGACTCTTTAACTGCCTTTAGGCATTTGTTTCTTGGAATGGGATCATTTATATTTAATACGCTGTTCACCTTGCTTCCTCCCATGGGTTCTTCACTGTCGCTCCTTAGAACATTTTAAATGTGACGTGAATGGAGCCCCGACATAGTACTCCAGACTCTCTGAATCTGGTTTAAATCACTGGGGTTAAGCAGGACTTCACTGCACACCATATTTTCATTCGAGAGAACTGTTAGGCTGGAAGAATTCATTAAGCAATACACAGGCTGATACTCACCACATTTGCTATTCCGTGAAGACCTTAGTATCCTCCAGGCAACCACAAGTTTGTTCCCTTATTGAAAATCAAGACTAAAAATTAAAATGAAAGAAAGTGTGACTCAAAACAACTACACAGCTTATTTATGTACAAGGCATAAAAGATCAAGAATTTTTTTTCAAGAAAAGTAAGGCTTGAGAACCAAACCATTGACTGGCAAGCTCTCCTCCCAACCCTGTAAATCCTACAACTTGTAAGTGGCAGGGCCAAGTTTGGCTATAATTTGAAAGGGGCCTACCCATAACTGCTGGAATTTGGTATGCTTTCCTTTTTCATCATGGGGGTGGTCCCACTTGAGGACCAAGTCTCCTACTTCAAAGTCCTTTTTTCCAGCTTTATGTTTGTCAAACCACCTTTTGACTACCTCCTGCTGCTGTTTAAAGCATTCTCTAGCTTTGGATCTGGCTTCTTCTGCTTTTAGGAGATTATATATTCTTATTTGCAGAACCTCATCATCCGACCCCCTAGACTCTTGAGCTAGTATGGAAGAAGGTAACAGAATATTGGGAGGCAGGATGGCTTCCTTTCCGTACACGAGGGTATAGGGTGACACTCCTACGGCAGACTTGGGAGTGACTCTGTTAGCCCACAGGGCGTTGGGTAAGGCTGAGTGCCAACTTCGCTGGTTTTCAATGACAGTCTTCTTCAGGATTCTAATGAGGTTTTTATTGGAGGATTCCGCCAGGCCATTCCCTTGAGGATAGTAGTTAGCAGAGTAAGGCAGCTTTATTCCCTTTTCATGAGCAAATGCAGTCAATTTGATGGATGAAAAGTACTTAGCATTATCAAAAACTAACGAACTTGGAACCCAAAACCTGGTCATGATATGATCTTGTAGAAAATTTATGACTTCGTCTTCGTTTATCTTGCGCAAGGGGATAGCTTCGACCCAGCGAGTGAAATAATTAGTTGCGGTAAGAATATACTTGTGCAGTAGATAAGAATTTGGCTTTATTTCTCCAATGATTTCTATCCCCCATTGTTCGAAAGGCTCCGTGATCATTACAGGATTTATAGGTGCTGCTGCTCTAGGTTGTCTTCCACCACATCTTTGGAAAGTATCACACTTTCTGATGTGTGCATGTGCATCCCTGAAAAGTGTTGGCCAGTAGTAACCGGCTCTGAGGACCTTGTGGGCTGTAGTGTCCCCTGAATAATGTCCCCCAGCTGGGCCATCATGCAATTCAGACATTACTTTCTCAGCATCTGCTTTCTCCAAGCATCTCAGGAGGACTCCATCATAGTTCTTTCTGAATAGTACGCCTTCTACGATTTGATAGGAAGCTGATTTCAGACGCAGAGCTCTTCTTTGTTTGGAATTCCAATGTTCAGGTAATACCCCTAACTGCAAATAATTCACAAGGTCTCTATACCAAGATTCAGGAGCTGTGAATAAAGGGCAAACATCTGCTACATGCAACTCAGCTTCATCTTCCCATGCTTGTTCTTCATTGTTTGTTTTTCCAGTCATCAGTTTGCATAACCCTTGACCTTTTACTAGAGTAGCTGGCTTGAACTCGAGATCGTATTCTTGAAGTGCTGTTACCCAGTTGCCCCTTCTTTCTCCTAATTCTTTTTGAATGAGAAGAGATCTTACAGCTGGGTAAGGGACTATTACCTTGGTACGATTTTTTAGTATATAAGGTCTGAATTGCTTTACTGCCCTGAATACTGCGTATGCCTGCTTATCAATGGCTGGGTAGTTTAATTCAGCCCCTTGTAGTCCAGTGCTCATGAAAGAAATTGGGAATCCATCAACCCCATCTTCCTTTTGCGTAAGTACGGCTGCCAATGAATCATCAGAAGCAAATGTGTACATAATGAAGTCCTTGTCAAAGTCTGGACTTTTCAAAGAGGGAGCATGTGCGACAGCAGTTTTGATTTTACTGAAAGCATTATTTTCTGCTTCATTCCACTTAAATTGTGCATTTTTCTTGATCATCTGCTGTAGAGGTTTCACAGTCTGGGAAAAATCAGGCACGAACCTGCGTACAAAATTTATTGTTCCCAAGAAGGATTGCATCCCTTTTTTATTGTGGGGCATAGGAATTTGTTCAATAGCCTTAATCCTTTCCAGGTCTATGGATATACCTCTTTTTGAAACTATATGTCCCAGTAACTTGCCTTCAGTGACCGCGAACACACACTTTTTAGGATTGAGGGAAATGCCATACTTCCGGCAGCGTTCGAAGATTTGATTCAGGTGGAACGCGTGCGCCCCTCTTTTCTTCGAAAATATTGTGATGTCATCAAGGTAGACCACCACACTTCGTCCAATCAGTCCACGAAATGCTATGTCCATAGCTCTTTGAAATGTTGCTCTGGCATTAATCAGTCCAAAAGGAATTCTTCTGTAGGCGAAAGTTCCCCATTTAGTTCTGAATTTGGTCTTCAATCTATCTTCCTCGGCCACCAACACTTGGTTGTAGCCAGAGAAACCGTCTAGTAATGAAAACATTTCAGAGCCAGAAACCATCTGTAGCAATTGCTCCATGGGAGGTACCGGGTAGTTGTCTTTGTCTGAGGCGCGATTTAAATTCCTGAAGTCCACGCACAGCCTGATCTCTCCCAAATTTTTCCTGACAGGCACCAGGTTTGACACCCATTCAGAATGATTGACCCTAAAGATAATCCTAGCGTCGAGCAATTTCTTCACCTCGCTTTGAATTAGTGGCTCCAGCTTTGGGTGTATTTTCCTCAACGGCTGCTGATATGGCTTGACGCCTGCCTTAATAGGAATTATATGTTTGATGATATTAGTGTCATGGGTTTTTAAATCTGCATATGTCCATGCAAACACATCTTTGTACTGCTTAAACAAACTAAGGAGTTTATCTCTTTCAGCTTGCGAACAGCACTTGCCGAGGTTCACGAACTTAGGCTCCGTTTCAGTCCCTAAGTTTATCAGCTCGAACTGTAAAGTTGAGCTGTGTGTCTTCACATTGGAGGGTCTTCTAAATTTTTCGTTCAAGTCAAACATCTTCTCTAACGTTCTGACCCCTTTGGGAATGAAATTGTCATATTTTATTTCGGCCTGATGTTCTTCATCATCGATAATGGCCCCTTTAAAGATCTCATCATTCGTCAAGCACTCGATTATTTGCTGATCGTCGTCAAATACTCGCAAGTTGGTGATCATGTCAGGTACTGATGGCCCGAAAAGCAATTCAATTGAGCATTTATTATTGGTGGGAACCAGCCTAGCAGCTGATGTAGCTAGAAGATCAGCAGCTGCATTTTTTATTCTAGGAATTGAAATGATGTTAAACGCATGAAAACATTTAAGAAATTCCCATACCTCGTTTTGGTAAGCTTTTAAATGAGGGGAAACACAGTGTATTTGATTTCTTATTTGCTTTACAACTATTTCTGAGTCCCCAAAAACCTTCAAATTACTAACCTATAGCTCAATTGCTTTCTTGAGTCCTTGCAGCAGTGCTTCATACTCAGCTGTATTGTTAGTACACTCAAACTCTAATCTACAGGATAGGAAATGTTTATTTTTTTGTGGGTCAATAAGGACGCAGCCGACCCCTGACCCTTCTAATGTTTTTGAGCCGTCAAAATATAAAGTCCAGAAAACATTATCTACTGAAAATGAATCTATTCCTACGGCTAAATCTACTATTTTACAGTCAAGCTCATCATCCTGAGAAAAACGAAGGAGGTCAGGCTGAGTATCAGATGAATCGCTAGCCTCTTCCACTTGATAATTCCCTGGTTCTAGTTCAAGAAAGTAGTTTCCCAGTACAGATTCAACCGGTACATTCTTCTCATCCAATTGAGTGATGTTATACTTCATGTAAGGCTCTCTCAAAAATTTGATCTGATTGGGACTTCCTTTGTACGGAAACCAAAGGTGTGACCAGTCTGAGGCGAAATACCCATTTAATTTAGCTGACCAATCCCTACTCAGGACCAGGCCGTAAGCATCTGGTATGTCCGCCACTACGATGTTAATAACTTGGCATACTCTGTTATCAGATTCTAGGCGGATTAGTACGTCCTCCATTTCGCCAATCACCTTAACGTCTGTCCTATCCAATTGCACCACCCTCCATGTGGACGGCTTAGGCTGCCCATTTATTTTCTTACATACCGATATGGGCATGACATTAATTGATGCCCCTGAATCTACTAAACAATTGTGCACGTTATAATTAAAAAATTCGAAAGTCAGGAGGAAAGGTGGATGTTTAGTTTTAGACATACCTCTGGTGCTAGCTTCACCGATTTCTTCTTCATCCCGGGGCTGGTTTTCAGTGGGCAGCTTCTCTTTAGACATTTCAAGTGCTTTCAACAACTTCTCTTTCTGTTGAGGTACTTTGCACATTTCGAACAGTGGGACATTTGCCTTTATCTTCTTCAAATGTTCAACAATGTCATATTCAATTTATGATTTAGTGGGCTGAGATTTTTCAGCGTGTGCATTCTCTTCATTTGGCCTAGGAAACGTTCTGTTCTGTTTAGGGTCTTGGCTTGTAATGGTAAACTCTGGTACCTGGTTGGCTAATGACTTGTCTTGAAACTTCTTCCTGACATTTCTTTGCAGCCTTCTGATCTTTGGGAGTAAAATACTGTCATCGCTAACCGTTCCCTTACTCCCAGTTGTCACGTTAGCCTCACTGATCTCTTTGCATCCCTAACTATTCTCTTCTTCTGCGTCTAGTACTGAAACAGAGCTCCATAAAGCCATAGCCTCTTCTTCCTGTTCTTTTGTAGAAGTAGAAGCAGCATTTTCTTTCCTTTCATCATCATCCTCTTCTGTTAATCTTGAATCCAACATCTGATTCATGACCAATGTCATAGAATTTATCCATTGCGGGCAATTCTTTTCGGAATGAGGCTGTTGATGGAAAGTACATAAATTTTCCATCCCTATTTCTGTCAGATTCATGGATGCATTTTTCTGAGGAGGAGTTTGGGTTTGGTTGCTATCTTCTCTTTTCTTATAGTATGGCCTGAAAAACTTTTGTGCTTCTTTTTCCTTTTCTAAGTCTATGATCTTATTGGACAGCTTTTGCATCATTTTAGCCATGCTATCATAGTTTGGAATCTTTTCTTTTTTAGGCTTGGTGAAAAGTAAGGTTTTTCTCCCCACACCTTTCTCTCCTGACTGTTCAGGATAGTCCTCAACACTCTCTCTTTCAGCTTCCACCACTTCTAGTTCTTCATAGGTCTCCGTCAAAGTAGGCTTGGCTCTGCCTTTTACAAACATGGCTAAATCAGGACCCAAGGCTGAAGTATAGTATTCGATCAGTACTTTGTCTAAAGGCTTATCCGTTTCAGAAAAATTTCTCAGATATGCTGCAAACCTTTGTGTGAAGCTATGCACTTTTTCTTTTTTCTCTTTCTTCAATGCACACAGTCCTTTCATGAGGGCAGCGTGAGTCTTTTGGACGGCATACTTACTTCTGAACATTTTCTCGAAAGTATCCCAGTCTAGGATCGAATTGGCAGGCAGTCCAAAATACCATGAAGCCGCAGCTCCTTTAAGGGTATGCGGGAACAGTCTACACACCACATCTTCGTGTTCCCCAGCCCTCAGACCTTCTATCGCCAAGTAGAAACTCTGTAGATGATCATCCACCAGGATTTTATCATTTGGGTCAAATTTGTGTAGTAGCTTCTCAAAGGCCTGGGGTAGGTCATGCAAAGGTGGGGTCAGATTCAGAGGTGATCTGGCTTTCCATGCAGGTGGTGGGTTTGGAGGATTAGGTGGCTGGTTGGCGTTAGCTGCTGCCATAAGTCGAGGTGGAGAGTGCGGAGGTGAACCAACCGGGGTGTGAATAGGAGAAATGTGAGGGGTCTCGGGGCCTTCTTGATTCAAAGGTAGCTCAAATTCTTGTAAGGCAGTCTCTACAAGTTCTTGCCAGTCTCCAACCAACACCGAGTCTTCTATTATAGGACGGTCTTTCCTTTTGTACTCTCGTCTAGGAAACTCGGGGATGATAGGAAATCCTCCAATCTTCTTTAAGTATTCCCTGGTGTGTCTTCTTAGATCGTTTACAATTTCGTTGCGAACAGGATATAGATGTTCTCTATTTTCTTCTTCCGGCGTTGGATTTCGTGGTCCACTACTCTCAGAACTATAACCAGCGGAATAATCTCTGTGAAACGGGTTTCCTCGGCCAGCCATGCACTAGCGGCCCTCCTTCTAGCGCCAAAACTGTTGAGGCCTAGAAATTCGCAGGAAGCAACAGTAAGGGATCCTCCCCAATCAACGTTCCCAACTAGCCCGTTGACTGTTTGGAATAGGGAATCCGTCCGGTTTGCAGTCCGGCTATCGTAGGTCAAGTAACGAAACAAAGGCTTTACCGGTTGCGGCCCGGCCCACCGAGTTTTTATATTTTGACTTAAAAGAAATGATATGCACGTGCCGAACTAAATGCAGGGTATTCGAGATGCAGGGAGCAGTCACAAAGTGATACGCAGGTTCTTACCTCTCGTCTTGTGCTCACCGGCAACCAAACCAGATACAAACAGAAATAAACTAACTATCTAAACTATCCCTAGGGAGCAAAATTATCATTTTAGATGAGCAATACATTTTCACATACAATAAGAGGAACCACAGGTAGCTGATACTTATTCTACAGCACATGAACGCTTACAGATATCCAAATAATCAGATAGCCGATCATTTTATAACACATTTATCGCTCATAGTGGAAATATACCCAGAAATTACTGAAGAACATTCAACAAGAACATAGGTTCAAAACATTAAATACTCTTACAGTAAATAAAAGACCGCTGAAAATGAAATAGTTCCTCTTCAGCATCATTTATTGAATTGCATCGATACATTCCACATTTTACTCTTTCCAGCAGGCAAAATCATAGTTTTCTTAGCAAAACGAGGTAGCTCCTCTTACAAGTAAACAATTACAAATTCTTCCAGCGGAAAAAAGCCCTTTTCTAGTCCTACTTCTCTATATTTAAACTAGAACCCCTGCCCCCCCAGCTGCCTTCCAGCCTGTGGCTTTTCAACATCCTTGACGATTCATCTTCTTCCTTGACTGTTGCGTTTCCCCAATCATTTCATAGGCATTTATCTTCTGAACGGTAACTGATGGATCTGCCTCGTCGGTGGCTCTGTCGTTTGTTTGTTTTGTCCTTTTCCTTGCTCTCGATTGCTTCAGCGATCTATGGGAATCCTACTGCAAACAACTTTGGTGCATTATCAATTTAACTGAAAACTTAAACACTCAAACTTTCCAACCCAAATGATAGACCCACAAGGGGCCGGCCTGGTTTGTCCGGGCGAGTACTTGCGAAGGCTTAAGGCGGAAAACTGTAAATCGGTGGTTGGCCAACTTCTGCATTGGGCGGGATAAGACCTCAAGGGCCGCAACGACGGAGAAGCACAGGAACCGGATGATTGAGGACCCGTACGAACAGAGGAGGAGATCGGGGGTCGAAAAAAAGTGCTTCGGGAACCAGGAAGAGTGTCACAACCGCAACGGCGGACGGCACCAAGGTCGGAGACAAGCGACGAGGTGAAAGGAAAAGTTCGGGCGGGGACGNGGGAAAGGAAAAGTTCGGGCGGGGACGGCAAGTCGGACGTCGGGTGAAAACTGAATCGGAGGCCAACTCCCTTCTTCCAGCCGCAACAGCGGGCGAGCCGAAACTCTATAGCCAGCGATTTACACAGCGAATCGGCGTCAGATGAAACTCCAGTCGGGCGAAAAGTTTGGTCAGGGAGCCGCAACGGCGGGTGAGGTGGGGCTCAGTATCTTCAGAAAGAGGCTCGATCCAAAGAGAAAACCAACAGCGTGAAGCATCAAACTTGTAGCCAAAAAATCAATTTTCTAGCTAAGGCAAATATCAATGTTCTACGGGTAGTGAACAAACCAAACACGACCCAAACTAAACTGTACGCGGCAAACAAAATAGCGGGCATTTAATCTTCGAGAGGAAACAAACGGATATGCTTCAGGGGCACCAAGCCTTTGACAATCAATCCAAGCAAACTAAGATGAGGAGGGGTCCCAGGGTTTAAGTGAACTAAAGTCGGGGAGAAATGTTGCGGTAGCAACAGGTCGATAGAGCACATCCTGAAGGACTAGGCGAGCGGGATGGTTAGAGCTAGATTAATCGGGTTGATCAACATGCCGCACTTTGGGCGACTGATCGAAGCAAATGCATGCGTGAAGAAACATTTGGTGTGCTTCCATGGTGGGTTTTTGTGGTTAGATGAGCCAATTGAAGTCACGGTGGGGTTAATTTCAGAGATAACAGGACTACCCAAGGATGGACCAGACCCCTCACAATATATCCACGGCAAATATAATGACCAAAAGTTTCCAATGACTCTGAAGAAGCGCTATTCTCTAAAGCGCGACAGGAGGGCATACCGTATTGATAGTATCAATGACCGCATGGTACATATTGGCGCCAAGATTTTGGTCAGTAAAGTCACCATGAAGAACCGCTCGGTTCAATGCAATTCCATGGTGGTTGCATGTGCTGAGTTGTGTGCACAAGGTGTGGAAATGAATTGGTCCCTTTTTCTTATGAACCAGTTAGCGGAAAATGCAATGGCCACGAAGGAGGGTGAAATACCATTCACATATAGTTGGCTCCTCATTTTGATTGCATTAGTGGCTTGGATGGAGCTAGATGATTACCAAGGGATGGACATCAAAGCAATAGAGGTATGCAAGTGTGTGAGATATTAGAATTTATGGAGGGTCAAAGAAGCATAGAGAATGGTAGACTGCTTGATCCAATTTTGGATCTACTGGGAAGTGTTGCAAGCGGCAGCAATAAAAGTTGCAAGACTGATGGAGGAAGCCACGACAAAGTATTAGAGGATTGCACATTTCACAATTGGACCCCATGCTATTCACATTTAAGCGCAGTGGGACCCCACCAAGCAATGGTTTCCAATGAGTTACAAAGTGGCCGATGTGGAATTGGAGCAAATAAGTAATGATTGTCCTACGGAATGGAGAGAACCAGTTAGTGTAACAAAAATATCAACAAGACCTCCATCAAATGCACTTGTTGAGCCTATTCGCAAAGATGACCAATGATCTGATGAAGAATAGTCAACAAAGACACCTACTGACCCAAAAGCGCAGCGCATATTCAAGGAGATGAGAACAAAGAGGCGCATGGATTAGGCTGCGAGTAGTAGCACCAGGTCAGCAATGGAAGCATAGTTAAACCGGCTCATCAAGGCCGTCAATTATGCAACTAATGCAAATGCAAAAGAGATGAAGAAATCGACGTAGGAATGATTCTCCGAGGTAAGAACCAAATTATATTTTGTATATGACATTGTTTCAAAAAGAGCACTAGAAATTATGACTGTGTAGGAAACCGCATCGATCATCACTGAGCCCCGGGATAGGAATGTTCAAATTCCCCCGACTATGATTGACGCAAAAAAGTGAGGACTTGAATACCTCCCTCCAGCAGTTGCAGCACATCACAATGGATATCAACAGGATGTCTACCCAGACGTTGGTATACTTGCAGTGATTTTCCAACCAAGAGTTGGTGGACAGGCAGAAAGAGATCATCGATCAATTTCTATGATTGCAGGAGAAAGCAGAGGTGACATAGAAAGAAGTGCATGATCTACGAACTGCAAAGGTGAAGCTAATGGAAGAAAAAGTGCAGGAGATAGAAGAACTGAAGAAAGTGCAAGAATAATTGAAGATGAAGACTGTTGAGGAGATCACAGAGCTGAAGAAGGAGACAAATCATCTCATTATTGAAAAGGCCCATATTTTTTACTGTCGAGTACAAGTAGAAGCAGTAGTTGTGGATGCTTGTAAGCACGCAGGTGAAAACACTGTGAAACTGGATGTAGTCACGAAAGTGAAGCGGCTTAGGGAAATTATTGTGTAGTTGCAAAAGGATAACAACATTTTGAGTGCTCTGTTCTCTCCATACACACCTCCTGAACAAATTTCCAATAGGAATACTTCCATAGAGGAAGTGGCGGCACAACTTGAAGATATGGAGTAGGAAGCTAACAAGGTCACTGAAGCAATGATGGAGTTTTGGCGTAGCATCATCCAAGTCGTGTAGTTAGAGAAACTGACCAAGTAGTTGCAGGATCCTGAAGAGAAACTAGCAACACTAAAGACTACATTGAGAACAATGCCACCAGTCATTTTGATTACATGGTCGACGAAACTCAGAGAGTTGCAGCGGTGGGTAGGAAAGGATTAGGATCACCAGGGGAAGAGAAATGACCAGCTCGATGAGTTCCAAGAAATTGGTACACAATTGTCTATGAAGGAAGTTGTCACGCTAACGATTGTGCAATAAGGTAAGAAGGAAGTCGTTGGAAAGATGGTGGAGCACCCATTGAAGTAGGATTTGTTGGTAAGTCAGGACATTGCCGAGAGAATTCAAGTGCAGGTGAAGGAGATCACTCAATAGTATGCAGACTTCAGACTGATGATCAATGAGTACACCATGTCCACCTAACATGGCTTGAGGGTGAGCCATAATATTGTGTTGGGTGCATGTTGGCAGGGGTTTTGGACACATTAGTTGTGAATCATCACGGATTCTGCATAAGCTCAAAATACACCACACGAGTGGAGAATGATGCACAAGTGGAGAATAGAATATTTTGTACATTTTAGGATCTCTTGCCAACAACAAGTAACTCTCAAAGAAGTTTCACAAAGTACCATGCTGCTGCGATGGTCCTCCCTCCAACGAAGAATCAAAAGAAGAGGGAATTTCATAAATAGGTGACTTACCAGAGTTCCTTTTGATCATATCACGTGCTTGAAATAATGTATCATTGTTAGCGTCGATATCGAACTATACCATCTTCTTCTCAGCCAACTGAATTTGTGGATGATGGCTATATTCTCCAGTTTTCGCACCCCCACGAGTGAAAAAAATGATATTGTTGGCCTCTATCACCTTCTTGGCTTGACCCATAGTTCAACAACACCACAATACCAATACTAAACCCCAAGACATCTTCTTGACAGAGCAAGCTCAGTCGGCAACACCTGTGAGGCAAGTGTAGTCTCACCCGAGATATGTAATGGGTAACTTCCAAAACCATGTTTCCATAGTTGGCAAGGGAATTATAGTCCCTTGGTGCATAGCCAAGGCACTCGACAAAGGTAACTAGACAATGGGGTCTATTATTGTGCAACTAGGCACAACTGTATGTCATCATGCTCAACACAACACTTCCCTTAACCTCCACAACTGGCGAAAATGGTGTGACACAACTGGTTTTGTATACCAAAAGACAGTTGTGATTCGTTCTTTAATTTAGGAATTCAACCATAAACTTATACAAAAAATTCCTGCAATGCTTTTAACTTTCATTCATTCACTGCTTAAAAAGATAGTGCATACATTAAACTATAACTAATCAATATATAGTAAGAAAATACTTAAACATTCACATAAACATTCAACACAACCATTCATTCAACAACAAAAAACCGTGGAAACCCATATGGGAAAAACCACCAAGGTGCTCTTCATCTGCCATGAGAAATTGTGTATAGCACCTTGGAGTCTACATCTACAGACTATTCTTATGATATGTCTTTCTGACTCAATATTATGCTCTCATGCTCTTTGGTTTATTCTTCCATCTACTCCTACTGATCCGCACAGTCTGGATTGACTCTTCTACTTACTATCTGCGAACTTAGTTGTAGATTCCTTCTACTACTAGTGGTCTGTGCACACAGTTGCAAGATCTGGCTCAACAACCATCTACTTCTGCTAGACTCTTCTCTAAGTCTTCTCTTCTACTTACCCTAACTTCCTTAACATCCTAAACAAAACAGAAAAATGATGGACTGTAACGACTGTCCTCTAATAACAATGACGAATGTACAACCCTTATATAGAATGGGTTCTTCCTAGTTATATATTCTACTAGAACACACAGGGCTAACTACATACTGCTCATCAGTTGTAGGTCATGATCAACCGTAAAAAATGGTTACATGTATCAGGGATTGACAAAAGGCACTATCATCCTGACTTACAAAGTATTCCTTCATACGTGTGTTGTCCACAGGTATATGCCATCTTCGGTAACCACGATCTTCACATGTTTCTTTCTAACCGTTACCTGCTTGCATGCCTGCAAGCTTTCCTTTCCTATTTCTCACGTATGCTCTATTCTTTCACACTAGTTCCTTTGCTTCCTTTCCAACCTACTTTCCTCTTCATCGCACGTGCTTTTTATTCCTAGCTTGCGTGCCAGCTTTTTCCTTATCTGGTTTTCTTGGCCCAACAACCCCCCAAGACTCACATGTGGCTCGTCTTGAGCCACTAAGAAAAAATGGAAGTATTCTCAAAATTTCTTGTCCCCAAAATTTATCTTCTCTTCAGCTCTTATGTTTCAGGCCCAGTCTCAGGCTGCAGGAGGACTAATATTGTCTTGAAATTCCTTCACCATCTATTGCGCCTTAGCAAATTCGTCTGTTACTTATTCTACCTATGCAATGAACTGCTCTACTCGATTGGAGTTGATATGTTCTGATGGGCCTTCCTCTACTGATTGTGCAATGGCTTCAATTTTCTTCTACAGTGGCTGAATAAGGCTTGTGAGCCTCGCTGCTTCCGATTGGTGAGCTTCAACTTCTACTTCCCTAGGCCGCTCTTGATTATGAAGAGTCTAGACTTCCTGCTACAGTTGCTTGATCTCAGCCATTTTGGTGACTTTCTGTTGAAATGGCAGCTTCCTCATCTCTGCCTTTTCCGCAGCAATTTTCTCTTCGGCTTTGTGCATGTTCTCCCTTATACTTCTTGTAGTCGCATCTTTCAGAAGTGCTTCCCATATCATGGAAATGACTTCTATTGCCTCAGAACATACTGTTTCACCCTCACTGATTTTTCCAGCATCCTCAGATGCTGCTCTTCTTCGTTCCTTGAGCACCTCAAGAGGTGTGCTTGGAACTTGTTTGGCTTGAAGTTCCTCAACCTGCTTATTCAAGTCTTGTGCAATCTGCATGAGCCAATCAACCTTAGCTGCTGAATCCTCATCATCATGGCCCAATTCAGGTGGGAATTCTACAATCATGCTTTTGATTGTATAAGCTAATGTGATGCGGCTCTGCTCACGCACCACAATTTCTTGTTCCTTCTCTGTAAGGAGTGCAATGCGTCCTTGGAGATCTTGCTCTTTTTTCCTTAAGGAGGGCCTTGTGTGTCTTTTCCTTCCTTTGTTGCTTTGTTTCCTGATAGGAAACAACATTCTCTCTTATCCATAATTCATATGCAGGTGCCTGCTGAACTTCATAGACCTCACTCAAGTCCATCTTGGAGAAGTCAATCTATAGAGTGCTATTATCATCAACTACACTTGTCTTTGTTTCTGTCTCCAGTGCATGCCTCAAAATATTTACTTTGATCGGCAACACTAAATCTAGTGTGGCTAATGGAACGTTGGGATCAACACCGTATGTCTCAGCCTCCACAGTGGATTTAACCTCATTAATGGCTTCTATCAACTTATTCAAGTGGCTACCAACTTGGTAAGCAATGTTTACTTACTGTGTCTTCAGAGTGGTGAGGCTATCTTGTGTGACCTTAGCGACAACATTTGCAAGCTCTTGCACATCATCTTCAGTTAATGTGTTCGTGCCGGACATTTTGTCTACTTTTATTTTCTTGTGCTATGGGCAGCCTTGTTGGGTCTGGACATTGTCTGGACTAGTCATGCTCTCTGAATTACTATGATTAGAGCCACCATTGCCACGAGGATTATCCTATTCTTCCTCTTCCTGCGACTGATGATCTTGACCGTCGCTTCCATCATTCCCTTGGCCGACGCAGTTTCATCTCCTGCACCAAAATTTGCACCTTGGTTAGCTGGTGGGTCTTCCTAGTTTTGATCTTAGGGTAGTGGCTCTGCCAGTGGGCTATACCATTCCTCAGGCTACTATTTAACAATGGCGTCCACATCCTCATCCGTGATCATGAATCTAGCGTGGTCTACTTTCTTTGCTAAATTGTTTTTGGGTTCCAAAATCATATTATGTGCACCAGCCTGGAAATTTATGAAGGATGCATACCTGTGCACTGTCACGTGCCGAATTTTGTGGGTTTTCCTGACAACGTCACACAATGCTTCATTGTGCAGAAAAAAATCGATGTTATTGTCCGTCTGGAGGTCCCTGTTTTTCTTTCTTTCCCATAATTTTTAATACTTTGCACCAAGGAAAAGTAGTGGGACATCTACTTACTGGTATTCCAGCGGGTTGGACCATAGAATGAACGATATCAGAATGAGCAGCCAGGAGTAGTGAAACTGTGATTATCCTCCTCTTGTGCCTATTGCGCATTATCTATTAGTTCATTGAGTAGAAACTGAGACCAGTTGAAAATTAATCATTGTCTGCACAGTTCTGCAAGTTCTACTGCTCCAGTAGTACATTAAGTCACCTTCATCTTGCACAATAGTTTGCAAGAGAGGATATTTTCCATGAACCACACTATGTTTTCCTCAATGGGGTCAATCCAAAATCCCCTCTCCGCACACTGAAGGCTATACTTGTACTTTATCTTGGCAGTTTCTTTGCTGTTCAAATACGATGTCAAGTCTTTCCCTTTCTTCTACAGACTGGTGATGGAAGAAATAAGCTCGACGTCAACTAGGTATGGTCAATCAAGCCATGAGCACACTCTATGGAAGCATCCTAAAAGTTGTTTCATGTATGTATTCACCTGAAGACTATGGTCAAAGTGAGGCATGAACATCAATTCCATCAGTCCTGCGTTGGCGATGCCATTAGCCCACTGTATCAGTACTAAGACCTGCACCTGAGTAGGTCCGGATTTGGTAGTCATGTAGTTGCTTATCTCCAATCCAAAATGCAAGAGAGTGTCGACATCTTCAAATGTCAAATTGGATATCTTTGGTATCAGATTCTTTAGTAGGGGTACCTTGTTAGGGATCTAGGGTGAAACTAACACTGTGGGCACTTTCTTCGGAAGCATCACCTCCTTCGCTTCAGCTCTCTTAGGCCAAACATAGTGTGGGAAGTATTTCTATTCTCTCCTAGCATCCACATCTGTGCGCGGTGGTGAGTCCTCTTCCATGAGGTATTCTCCCTCTGGTTATTCCTCTATTAGTGCTTTCCCCAGGTTGTCAAATGCAGTGGTAGCTTTGCATTTTCTTGTCAGTGGTGGTGGTGGTCCAGATACCTCTCCAGATGCTATCTCGTTGACCTTCTTCAGCTCCTTAACCGGTTGTGCAGCTGCAACTTGCGGTCTCTGAGCAGCTAGTGATCTCTAAGAAGGGCTCGACACAGGGTGTGAACCAAGGGTTGGAATATTAATAGGGGCGGCCATAGGTCGAGGAGTAGGTGGAGGTCTAGGTGCAGTCGAGGGGATAGATGGATTCCTAGTTTGTGCCATCGGATCAGTTTCTGGCTGCTACTCTGGTTTCTGTACCTTAGGCGATTCTATCTCTTTCTCAACTAGGTTTCCTAAGATAATGGTTGTGTCAAATAGCTCACTATTACTCATAATTTCTAGAACCATGGATGTTGAGTCACTCTGTGATAGACTTCGGCTCTACAAACACTCGACTCTCATTCTCTTTCTCTCTCACTAGGCGTAAAAGGATGCTTGAAGGAAAAGCCTTATACTTATACTCGTCAGCAGGTCCTGTAGTCATAATGTAGAAGTCTAATCAATCACATGGGATTCTTGGTCAATGTGCTCCTTCATTAACTCAGTAGCTTGAGTGCTTCGCTATATCTATCAGTACAGTTGCCGAAGGTGGATTGATAGGACCCAAAATCACGCCGTCATTCTCCTCGTATCTTATCAAATTGATGATTCTTAGCTATCATAATGGCTTATTCCATTGCTGAATATTCACACTTTACTGCTAGCCAGACTGTCTTTTCTGCTTTTTGCAGCACTTGCTACTTTTTATTGCGCTTTGCACTGGTTCTATCACAGTCGTGCGATAGAACAATGTACGTCTCTTGGCCTCTCATCTCTTTTTTGTTTTTTCTCAACTCTAACCAGGGATGGTATGACCATTATAGTATGATTTCAAGCAACTTCCGTTCACCATACCTGTGTCATACATTCCATCTAGTTTCTACAGTTTTACTACACCCTAGCCAATGCATCTTCAACTTGCCCAGGTGTTTGAAGAATTTGTTGTGATATAGAAACACAAGTCCTCTGACTTTGAATGGCTTAACTTAGATATGGTGATCATGCCATGATTTCTGTCATTGCTTCTCAACTATCTGATGAAATCCTGCGACGAATCATTTTTCCTCCATTTGAATGAGTTGCGACAACCTTTGTTCAATAACATCTCCCTTAGTCATCTTCGTCAGTGCAGCAATTCTTAGACTTGGTACAATATATTCCATTGGCACACAATCCTCTTGTCTATATACTGGTCTAAATGGGGTGTGCCCAGTTAGTCACTTGTAAGTTGTGCGATACGCCCATAGCACAACTAAGACTTTCTGATCCCAGTCATCTCAGCGTACATTACGTACCTTGGTCAATGCATTCTCTAGAATCTTGTTGAAAGCTTCGACCGTTCCATTCGCATGAGGATGATATGGAGTCATCTTCTTATGCTAGATCTGAAATTATGTAGTCAACTCAGCAATTACTTTGTTAACAAAATGTGTACCTTGGTCACTTAGAAGTATCTTTGGATAGCCAAATATAGTGACTATATTTTCAAACAAAAAATTTGCTGCAGTCCCAGTGGTACAATCCTTAATAGGTGCAGCTTCCACACATCTGGTCAAATAGTCCGTTGCAGCGATAATGTAGCGTGTGCTAGTTCTCTTTCTCAGTGGATTGATCGGTCCAACAAAATCAATTTCCCACTTGTTGAATGCTTAAAGGGTTATCTGTGGTGCAAGTGGCATCTCGTCATGACATGATTGTTTTCCTGTTCTTTGGAAAATATCAGATCATTTGTAGAATATTTTAGTATCCAGGTGTATGGTTGGCCACCATAGTCCTTCTTGCAATATCTTACGCACAGTCACTTTTCTTGTTTAGTGTCCTCCTGTGACATCAACATGTGCTTCACTCATAACCCATGGTCGTTCATAGTCAAAGACACATCGACGTAGTACTTCATCTACGCTGAGCTTATATATATTCCCATCAATTAATGTATAATCAACAGCTCTGACGACCAAGTGTTTCTTATGATTAGTTGACATTCCTTCCGGTGCATATCCTATGCTCAAAAAAAAAATGATGGCATTAAAATCATAGTTCTAGTATTCCATCATGTGGATTGCCAACAGTTGCATGTCAAGAAGATTATCTTCCAAGTTGGTTGGCTCTTCACCACTTTCTATCCTTGATAGGTGGTCTGGCTCGACATTTAGCCAACCAGGTTTTACTATGACCTCAAAATCAAATTCCTGAAATAGGATAAGCCATCTATAGATACCCCCCCCAAACACTGGCTTGTTGACTAAGTAATTTAGTGCTGAATGATCAATGTACATCTGAAAATGTCCACCCAACAAATAGTGTCAGAACTTCTGAAGTGCATAGACCATAGTGAGGCCTTCTCTCTCCGTCGTTGTGTAGTTCTTTTCTGCTATTGACACTTTTCTGCTAGCAAAAGTGATAGGGTGGGAAAGCACACCCTTTCCTAGTTGTGTCAGTTCTATGCCAAGCGTGACAGATGACACGTTGACATGCACATGGAACTCCTTTTTCCAATCGGGGAATACAATTATTGGCACAATGGCCATCGATGTCTTCAATTTTTCCAAGCTTTCCTAGCAAGTTGTTGTCCATTGAAACTTTGTATCTTTCTTCAGCAATTTCTCCATTGGTGCAGTAATAGATTCATATCCTTTGATGAAATTTCTGTAGTAGCCTATGTGTCCTAATATTGATCTCAGTTGCATGACTGATGTAGGCGGTGGTAAGTCAAGAATAATCACAATCTTTACTGAGTCGACCAAAATATCGTCGCAACATACGATGTGACCCAACAATATACCAAATGGTGCAAAGGAAATACATTTCTTAGAATTAAGCACAATTTGATACTGGCGACAATGGCCCAGCATCATGTGCAGACTCTCAATATGGTCTCTTACTAGACCAAACACAATCCAATAATCAAAGTAGACTTCAAGAAATTTATGTATAAAATCTTTAAAAGCAGAAATTACTATTCTAGAAAAAATAACAGTTGCATTCTTGAGTCCAAGGGCATTACCGTATACTGATAGCATTCCCATTCAGTGACAAAAGTCGTTTAATGGCGATCATCCTTCACGATTTTGACTTGATGATAGCTCAAAAATACATCAGTAAATGAATACATCTCTTTCCCTCTAACACTTTCAAGTACTTCATCTATAAAGGGTGTTGGGAATGGATTGTGCAAGCATGCATCATTCGGCTTCCTTAAGTCGACACAGATCCTTACTTTTCCAGTTGTTTTCTTATCCTGGATCACTATAGGGATGATCCATTCTGACTCCTCAATAGGTTCAATGATTCCTGCGTTGAGCATAGGATCCAATTCTACTTTTACCCTTTCCTTGTAATTGGGGTTCATCCTATATGGTCGCTGCTTGATGGGTTTAGCATCTGGTCGCAGGGGTATTTTCATCTCCCCTAGGTCTCCCACTATCCCCTTGATTTTTTAGAAGTTGGTAGGGAATAGGTCCTGATATTCATGCAATAAATCCGTGATCTTCGCAATTGTCTCTTCATCCCAATAACATCCTATATTGGTGAAATTTGGGTTCTCTAGTGACCCAATGTTTACTTTCTTAATTTTTTAAGGCTTGAGGAATCGGTCACTTGAAATGCCACTTCCTTTCACTTCTCACGTGCCCTGTGATTCCAGTATGTTTATGTTAGTTGGATATTCATCTAGGTCTTCAACTAGATTGTAGCAAGCCATCCATTGTTGAATGGTCGCACTGCACTGGTGAGAATTGGCCTCTTCAACAAGGATTTCAACGAATATCTTCTCCTTTATCTTTTGAAGCCAACATCTACTGTAGGGTGGTCATCAAGAAATTCGAATGTGTGCGCAAATTGCTTAATGAGACCTTCCCACTCTTGGGTTCGTTTTTGTAATTCCATAGATGCATACCAGGTTCTAGATGTCATTTCTAATGTATGTATGAAATCATGGACCCACTCCTATCGCGGGTATTCTGCAAATATCGTGTGACAGTGGTTAAGATGTTCAACAAGGTTTTCCAACCCTGAATACTTGTGATTTATGAGGGTGACCTCTTCACAGAATCTAAATTCCATCAGCCCTGTGCACTGTGGCCAATTTGTTATAGACTTCTTATGCACACCCCACCATCTAGCGGGAGTAGCTTTTAGTGCATGATCCAGTGCCGATAAACATTGTGAATCTGTTACAAGTCCTTCAAACTTAGTTAAGAAGTTCGCAAGTTTAGGTAAACCCTCATAGGTGGGTATATCTTGCATCTCATTTTCCACCCGTCGCACAGACCTTGTAACTCTTCCACACATCCGCATAGAGACTTCATGTAGTCTGTTTCTCCAATTCTCTAAGGCCTCCCCTGAGTCGGATGTGCAGGAACTAGCACTCTTTTAGCTCAGGTTTCCGTCTGCTATTGGATTGATGTATTCTTCTTGCATGGTAATGAAATTATAGATCTAGTCAAGATAGTTACCTTTTCCCTCATTATAGACAGGCTCGACGTATCTTTGTCCCTCTAATAGATCAATGGGTGATACTACCCTAATCTCCTCATTCTCGAATGAGAGAATCCTTTTCTTGAAATTTATAATGGTATGATTGTCTATGGACCAATCTATTCCCAATAGGGTGGGGTATGGGTTTGTGTCATCCATAATGTTTATGACCTCAAAGTCCACAAATTTGCACAACCCTTCAATGTCAATAGGGACCTGACTCAACCGGCTAATGGGTATGACCTTTGCCTGATTTTCAAGTTGCAACTAGACATGGGACCAGTCCAAGCGTGGCTTGCCCATACTTTTCCAAGTTTGTCGTGTCAAAATATTGACATCTGATCCCAAATACAAGATGATATAATCCATGTCGTAATCACCTATCTGCACAGTCATTCTTAACTCGCGACTAGTTTTGAACTTCTTTCTCACTTGGTTAACTTTCTTTTCAGGTCGTGGCTCTATGGGTATCTCTTCTATCATTTCTTGTAGTTCTGCAATAGCATCTTTATCTTGTATTAGGGTTAAGCAACTTGATAGAAAGGTTTTGAGCTTAATAACCTTTTGTGGGACATTCTTCTGAAATATGCACTAAAATCATTCAGGCATCTCATTGACTTCTTAAAAAGTTGATGGTACTTCTGGATCCACAAATTCTAGTGGCACATCCTAGAATACTTCCTTTTGTTTTTGGATGTCGAATGACACTTTCTTCTGTGTCGCGGGTTGTACCTGGGGTTGTGGTTGTTCTTGCGGTTTATCCTGATCAGATACAGTCGTAGCACCTCCTCGTGCTACGACAACGCCATTTGGATCTCGTGGTTCCACTGCAATCATCCAAACATTCATATTCAAATTTGGATTTGGGTTTTGCGCAGGGATAGGTCCTGCAATAGTCCTTGCTTTCCATTTTGTGATCAACTGAGGACATTGCTCCACGTTATGGTCCTGTCCCTTACAGTATGAACATGTCTTTGTAGGTTCTAGTAAAAATCTGGCATAGTGACCTGGTTGTCCACAATTATAGCATGTAACTTGGCCTCTTCCTCTACCAAAACCTCCTCCTCTGCCTCTTCCTCTGAATTTTCCACCACCCCTTCCCTGCGGGTGTGGTTGCTGTGGGGGTTATTGATTCTATTGGTAGTGATTCTACGGTGCGTATGGCTACTGAGGCACATACTGATGCTGATACTCATTGGGTGGGAATTGTGCTGGATGATACGATGGTTATGTCGGTTCAACCTGAGTGAGCCCCTCATTTTTCATTAAGTAGGTATCAACAGTATTTTCCTTCAAGAGATGGTATGCTCTGCAATATTTCTATTCATGGCCTACTGACTTACAAAATTTAAAGAAGAAGTTTGTCAGGGTACTTACAACCTTTCGTAAATATAATCAATCCTCGTCATGATGTCCTCTAGACTAGCATATGCGACACAAGGGTAGTCCATGGCAATTTAGTGGGTTTGGCGCATCGAAAGAGACATAATTCATGAAGGTCAGATAATTATCCTTAGTATGTCCGTCCATTCTTCATTTTGTGCACCATAAATATTCTTGTGTTTCCTTACCCTTCTTGATGTCCTGAATTTGTATTGTCAGATTAGCCACTTGTGACTGAATCTGCACCATCCCTCCAGTACAGTCATTGATTGGTGAGGCCTATAGCTTCATAGCTAGCTCTAATTCTTCTGTCTGTGACTCAATATTTTGTTGCATCAATGGCCCTCGGATGCGTGGTAATAGCGTGGAAATAAACCACTCTTTATGTTGAACTTCCGACATTTGGAAGCTCACCTTGGCCATCAAAGTTTTAAACCACTGGTCAAAGTCCCATACAGTCTCTTCTAGTGCTTGCTTTATCTCCTTTATCTCGGTAATGCACTGCAACTCAGACTTTGGTTTTCTGAACTCAGAGATCATTGTAGCTCGGATCTCATTGAGGGTCTTCTGCTGTGTTTCTGCCAGTGTGGCACAAAACTTCATGAACCACTCTAGTGCACAACCCCTTAGGGTCGTGATCATCTGTTCCTTCTTTATGTCCACGTTATGGACTAAGCGAACCATCCAAACGACTTCACAGAGGAACCAATGCTGCTCTGGATCTTCTGTTCCATTCCGATTGAATGTGCGTAACCAGATGTCCGCCCCAGCCATTGAGTTGGTGTCGGGGTTCTCTGGTAAAGGATTCAAAGGAGGTGTTAGCACTAAATTTATTTTTGTCGGAATTGGTCTTATTGCCTTCAAAATTTTAATTTTTCATGGGTGATTGAGTTGGTTACCAAAGTTTTATCATTAAGCTATTTCCAAGTTGGCAGAGAAGAGAAGTTAAAGGAATTTTAGGTAAAAAGAGAAATAATTTTTTCACAAGTGGGGAAAAAAGTTTATTAACTTTTGAATGATATTTATAAAATGGGTTTTATAAACTTATTATTTTATTTATATTCAAACATATATAGTTTTGGATATTTTTTCCAAAGTAAAAAAAGCGGCCTCTTATTCACCAAACCAAGTCTTAATGAAGGTTCAAGCGCTAAACAAGATCTATTACCTTTCTTAAGGTATAATCAAACCACTAGCACATATAATAATCCGATAGCTAATGTAAAAAGTGAAAAATCATCAACGGGTATTAGTGTTTCTGGAGAGTAAAGTTGTGAGGTGGTTAAATTGGAAAGGTGGTAGCGGAATTTAAACCACTTTCCACATGGTAACTTTTGGTGAATTCCGCTGAGGAAAGCGGTAAAGAGAAAACAACTCAGTGGAGGCTCCAGAATAGACCATTATATAAAGGTAAAGATGGCTTGGTTTTTAAAAATCATTTCATTTGTGTGCTGCGGGCGAAAGGAAGGAGACAGTCCATCATATTTCCAAAGTCAACTTTTACGTGTTTACAATCACAGGGAAAATGGTGGAGATAAAGAGTCTGATCAAGGAGCTGGAAATTGGTTTTAATAGAGAAAGAAAAGGGAAGCCACCACTCAAAAATGTAGAATGGAAGCCCAAAAAGAACATCATCCCAGAAGTGTTGGAGAAATATATACAGTGAGAACATTCGTGAAGGTATTGGTATGTGTTTAAAGTCTTACAAACAGAATTTATAGTGGAGAGTGTGCCAAAGCTTGGGATTATTCAAGTGTTTGGAGGCACTATTAACAAATATGGCTACCTTGATCAATGAATTCATGGGATTTATCTTAAAATATATGATCTTACAAGGATATATGCTATATGTTCTTTGTTTATGAATTACAGTTAAACAATTCAAGGTTTAGAAGCAACATAGCATATTTTTCCGAAAATGACTGTTTTAGTCATTTTATTCAAAGACCTGTTTCCAGCAAAAAAAGAAGAATTTTCAAAAAATTCAAGAGGTTTTTCATCATAACATTATGATCTACAATAACATCACTCATTTTTTACCCATGTGCTACAGATTGGGAGAATCAAAGTCATCTTCAGAGGGAAAATGTTCAGATTTCAAAATGACTGTTCTAGTCATCAAATTAAAATAATTTTTTACATCAAATGAAGATGAATTTTGACAAAGTGAGAGAGGTGTTTCTTCAAAACATACCTATCCACAATAACCTCTTTAATTTTTCACACAGGTGCTATGGTGTAGGAGAAACAAATTCAGTTTTACAGGACATTTTTCATGTTTTCCAAAGGACTATTTCAGCCATCAAATTCAAAGAATTGTTTCAGACAAATGGAATTTAATTTTACAAAACTGAGAGAGATTTGTATTCCTAATAGGCCTATATTCAAAAACATCCTTTATTTTTTACACATTAATCACAGGTTGGGAGAATTTAGAAGACCTTCACAAGTTATTTTTCCAGAAGTCTACAATTTTATTATCTGAGTCATCAGTTTCAAAGGCATATTCTAAGGATATTGAGATGTTTTTTAAGAAAATAAGACATGGGTTTTGTCGGAAACATGTCCAATTAAAAAAACCTCTCCCATATTTCACACATATGTCACCATTAGAGATATGTAGGAGAAACTTTGTTGTAACTGTTTCTATTTTTAGAAATCAATTAGGTTTCGAATTCAAAGTTTGGTAGAGGTTATTCTTCTATAAATTAAAATGTAATTGATAGTTTTAGGGGGGATTTTCAAGAGCGGAGAGGCTGTACATTTTAATGGCTTCAAGTTTTCAATAGATGAATGAAGTTTGCAGAGGAGGAATGTAAAACCTTTTTCATGTTAGAGATTCTTGTGCCATCTTTTTCTTCAGTAAGTAATTTCTTTATGTGATTGTTTATCCTGTTTCCCACTCCATTTTGTATTTGATTTCATGCTTGAGCATTATTTTTTATGGGATAGAATTCATCCTGCATGCTCTAGGTCCATTGTTTAAGCATTTTCAAAATATTTTCTTCTAAAGTCTTGCAGAATTCACCCTAGTTAGGTGCTCTGTTTGATGGGATGTCTCCCTTTGTCTACTAATCAACCTGCTAATACCTCAAGACCAAGGAAATGGTGCCTACCTTTCCTCTGTTCATAAACCTTCAAAACTTTACCTCCTACAACCTATTTCAGATCTGATTGTTGACTCCATTGCCTAATGGTCTCCTCCATGACTGTCTCACCAAGTCTTTTAAAATAAACTTGTCCTATTTGTCCCATTAGAAATCTGACCTTCTGATTGTCTTTGATTGAATATCTTGAGTATAAAAACTTTGTAAATATTGAGAGATCCCTCTCTGATTGTATTAGGTCAGAAATACATTATAAAGTGGTTTTTGATGTTACGTTGGGATTTACCTTTCACAACCTGGGTACATTCTGAGTGCTAACAAATTGGTGCCTTTGTCGGGGATGAAGGTTCAAATATTCCCTGGGTATGAACGACATAGTTTTAGATTTGATTGTTGATGGTGAAGAACAGTCAGATATCAGCAAGGTTGTGCATATTTCACCTAGCGACTCCATCTTCAAAGAATCCAGTTTTCAGAATTCCTATGGCGACTCCACTGTCAAAAGATTGTAAAGTTTGAAGAGTTGATTCAGTATATTCATTTGTCGAGATGAGTTGTTTTTCTGCAAGGTATGCTCCTATGAATCGTGCTCACATTCTTGGTTTTCAAAATCGAATACCTAAAGTGGATTGGCAAACAGGTCTTCCAAATTTTAAAGATCAAAAGAATGATGATGCTGCCCTTCATTTGGTTAGATTTCATATGCATATACATAAGTTGGGAGTTAAATTGCATGAGGATTCTTTAATGAAAATGTTCATGGCTACTTTAGAAGGAGATGCAAGGTCATGGTATGAAGGGTTACCATTAGAAATTTTGTTTTCCCTTACTGATTTTCAAACAGTATTTCATGAACATTACAAAAACCAATGCCCCTCCTTGTTGCTGGTTCAAGATTGTTGTACGCATGTTAAAAGTTTCATTGGAGATTTGGAAAACATGTATACTGATGATGATTTAATGGATGAAGAGATTTTAGAAGTTTTATATGAGAACCCATTTCAGAAAAAAAGGAATACAAACTAACTGTCTTCACATTTAAGAGAAATCTCAGCAGTTAATAATTTCTTCCTCGACTGAAAGAGATATGAGCCAAAACCTTGATTCAACCAGTTACATTTCTTTTCTTGAAGTAGATGATAATTTGCAGAAGTCTTTTCAATATTTGTGTGACCAAGAAGGAAGTTGGGATGGTCAAACAAACCCTTCCTCATATTATTCAACCTCTAAAGTTTTGTTTCAAGATGAGGCTGCTTATTTCCAATCAGAAAATTTCTTTTTGCAGCAGCAATTTCCTCTAAGTTCTAATGCTTCTGTGGGTGATTACATAAAGAATTTTGATTCTGGAAATTTTGACTCTTACAGTCCCTCCACATATTTATTTTATGAAAATACAATTAAAGAGAAATCAAACCTTGGATTAGAATTGGAAAAAAGATATGAGCATGGAGACGATCAGCCTAGTGATGTGAAAGAAGAGGGTTATACTCTTGATGGTTTTTCTAAAGATTGTGGTCAGCTTGTTAAAAATTATGTTAGTGATGGTTTTAAAGAAAAATTTAGTCTACTTATATATAATGAAAGGGAAGAGCAATCATGCCATCAATCTCAGTATGTGAAAGAACCAACAGTGTGCAATAAACAAAGGGATCACAAAGAAGGAGATGAGGACTCTCAATGGGATGTTTCTTTAAATCTTTCCAATTCAGAAACGTTTTGTCAAGAAGACATCTTTCTGCTTAATCTTGTTGAAGAACAAATTGATATTCCTCTTTAAGTGCTTGAGAAGAATGGAGTTGTAAATGTAGAAATATTAAATGAAGTTGTTGATATATCATTGAAAAACAATCATGAGAATTCCTTTCAAAGCTCTTCTAAAGATTGGTTTGACAGTATGCAAGAGGAGTTACTTTTTGGATAGCCTTGTCATGACAAAAAGGTGATTGAGTAATTTGAAATTTGTCATGTTTTTTATGAGCCAGTAGCAGAATACATGGATAAATTTTTCAGATGGAGTAGTTGGTTATATGTTTGCAGCAAAGGACAAATTTTTCATCATAACCTATTTCTATTTTGTTCTTATTTTCTAATTTCGATCAAGCATGAGGAAGATGGAATTATTGGATAAATTGCTTGATTGGCTTCATTGGAAGTCAGATTTTGCTTGATCGGGAATTTGTGCTTAGTTAAGTAGGATAGGTAGGCATGAATAAGCTTGACATGGCGATCATTTCTTTCAGCAGTTTTCAGTTTGGTTTCAGTTTCAAGTGCAATTCAGTTATAGGTTACAGGTTGACAGAGTGGGATTTGTTTGCAAAATGGTGTCAGTTGATGGTTCAGTTCAAAACAGGTTGAGGATTTCAGAGAAAAATTAAGAGAAACCCAGTGGATTGGGCACCTGGTCTATGGGTTTCTTTGCTACCTCACAGGGAGGATAACATCCCTAGTTGGAGCTAGTTGTTAGCACTAAATTTATTTTTGTCGGAATTGGTCTTATTGCCTTCAAAATTTTAAGTTTTCATGGGTGATTGAGTTGGTTTCCAAAGTTTTCTCATTAAGCTATTTCCAAGTTGGCAAAGAAGAGAAGTTAAAGGAATTTTAGGTAAAAAGAGAAATAAGTTTTTCACAAGTGGGGCAAAATTTTCTATTAACTTTTAAATGAAATTTATAAAATGGGTTTTATAAACTTATTATTTTATTTATATTCAAACGTATATAGTTTTGGATCTTTTTTCCAAAGTAAAAAAAGCAGCCTCTTATTCACCAAACCAAGTCCATTACATACATTGTGTACAATGGTTCCAGAGAATGGTACATAAGTAAAATTGGCAATTTGTGACCGGTTCTATTCATTCTCGATAGGTGAAACATCGGCGGGTAGATCTCCATAGAATGTTTCAAACGTGAAGTGTTCAACGTGAGTCCTGAAGTAAGAGATAGATTCATTTGAGCCATCAAGGTCAGTAAATGTGAGACCAATCAGTGGTGAAGTAACCTTTCATCTTTTCAAACCAATCTCTACTTAGCCACATTCCATAAGTTTTTGAGATATCAACAATCACGATGTCTATCGTCTGGTGGATTCTAGGATCAACAGACAATCTCAACAGAACATTTCTCAGTCTTCCCACCACTTTTACTTTAGATCTATCAAGCTGGACAATTTTAATATGGAAAGTTTCCCAAGTTGCATTTAATTTCTTACAAATAGAGAGAGGCATCATGTTTGATGAGGCGCCTGAATCTATGTGCAATTGTGCACATTCCTTTTGAAAATCTCAAATGTAAGCAGGAAAGGAGGTATCCCCTTACTCCCGGGTTTCTGATTATTTGGTTTGGCATAAGAGTCAAGGTTATTTTTTTGAGTTTCCCTTAGTTGTTTGATTATCATACTTTTAGGAAGGGAAACTTTTATAGAAGGAATTTTGAGAAGATCAAATAATGAGATATTATCTTTGACTCTTTTCAAATGTTCAGCCAAAGTGTACTCCAGTTCAGGAATGACAGTATCCTTTTGTGCGAGAGTTTTACCTTTATTGGGAACTAGTGTTGAAGGTGGTGGTTCTTGAGAGGGTTTCCCTTTGGACCTAGTGTTATGAGGATGTTGAAAATTGAAGACTGTCTCAGGTTCTTCTTGTTCTTCAAAAATGAAACTTACAACATTAACTTGCTGGTATTCTTCTTCTTGTTCCTGTGGTGGTTGTGAGTGTTTGTTTGTTCGGTCATCAAAGGGTTCATGGGAATCCTGTGTTCCTATGGCTAGAGCTTTTAAAACAAAAAAAAATATTCGGATGTGAATCCTTCACTAGGATTGAGAGGTGGTGGGTTTTGGGAAGGTTGATTAGGTCTTCTAAAAGGTGGCCTAACAAACCCCCTACTACTGGTTTGATTTTCATTACTATTTTTCTTTAAATCAACCATCTCATTGGACATCTTCTGGAGAAGCTTCATTATGTTGGTCATGTTGAAAGGATCTGGGTTTGTAGCAGAGGTTTTGGGAATATTTTCAATTTTCTTGCGAGAGGTGGATGCATGCTCAGTTGGTGTGTCAATATTTTCTTTAAGGCAAAACATATCCTTCTCTACTTGGATGGCTTCATCAAAAGCCTCCTGTAGGATTTCCTTGCAATCCGTTTTAACCCAGATAGTTATTTGAGTTGGAAGCCCCTTAATGTAATATGCCACCAATAATTCTTCAACAGAGAGAATGGTGGCGGGACTTCTGTTTTTTAAATACGAAAACCTCTGGTTGAAGTCTTTTACCCTTTATTTTGCTTTTGTTTTCATAGAGGAAATATCTATAACCAAATCTTCTGGGATCTTATCGTCCCCAAATTTTTGAGTAAAGAGTGTTGCGAAGTCATCCCATGATGGAATAGATCCAGCTTCCAAGAAAAAATACCATGTGGAAGCTCTACCTTCAAAAGTATAAGGAAATAACCTGTAGACTACATCTTCATGTATCACATTTCTGAGTCTAATTGCTTGCATACATGTTTTAATGTGATCTTCTACAGGGATCTTATCATCAGGGTTATACTTTGGAAGCCATTTTTCAAGATTCTTAGGTAATCTATGTTGATCACCGAGGACAGATACGGCATCTTGGTCTAACCAAGGTCTATTTGGTCGTTTGTCAGCCATGGGGATGTCTTCTTCTAATGACCTGGAAGATTATGAATTTGACGATTCATCTAATGAGGAAGAAGAAGAAGGGGGTGAAGGTGGAGGTCCACCTGTTAATATATTACGTTGAGGACTACTTTGTTCTAGAAATAATGAGTTAATATTTAATCTAGGGGTCGATGGAGAATTGGAAGAATTGTTACGTTCTTCAACGTTTTCGTCACCTAAATTGTGGTTATCTTGACTATTGGTCTGAGGATTGTTGTTCTATAGACGCCCCTTAGTGAACATTTGTCGTATACTAGAAACGATATTGGAATTATCTCTTAGCAATTTTTCAACTGTAATGGGCCCCCTAGTAGGTGATTCGAAGACGAACCTATGCCTTGAAGTTCTCTTCTCAGTAGTAGGAGTAACAGGAATGGTGTCTAAATATTGCACCAGTTGTTCCATGGATGAAGACGAATGTGTGTGATTACGGGAGACAATTGGGTATCTTGCTAGAGGAGTTTTTTCGGTATTTTGTTTATGCATGGTTTGGTTATGGCCCTCCTTATCACGCCATTTTTTGAAGCCTCATATGGGTAGGCTACTGGAATGGGTTCCAAGGCTCACAATAGATGGGGAAAACCCAGAATGAAAGGATTCAAAAGGTCCTACGCAAGGAAATTTCTATCCTCGGCCTGTTTGGAATAGTAATCTCCCACGGATATAAAGGTCTCTGTTGGCACTTATAGTTTTGATCTTGAAAGGAACTGTTTCCCTAATAAAGGAAAACTGAATGTATTAGATATTGAAAGAAAGTGAATCTACCTAAGAAGGAAAACTAATCTAATTCAATCCTACTCTAAGAAAACATCTTGTTTGTTTGGATATTAACTTGAGATGAAAATAGATAAGCATTTTATCAATTCAACAAAAATGTAAAAGAGATTAATTACTTATCAATTTAAATTACTATCAACCAATTAAAATTGACTAACAGTAAATCAAATTTTTAGTACATTCAAGATCAACCTGTAACTGATATGTCAATTGAAAAATTAACATCAATAATGAAATTTCCAGTAGAATCATTTGCAGAAATAGATAATAATTTTAATTGAGTAAATTCATTAAAATAATATGGATACACAGATCATAAGCAAAGAGAAATCAAAACTATGGATCAATGTATTTACAATTTGCAAAAGATCAAACAGTAATGATGAACAATTTGAAGTGGAAAAAATCAAT
Organism: Pseudotsuga menziesii; assembly: GCA_001517045.1. Lineage (NCBI taxonomy): Eukaryota > Viridiplantae > Streptophyta > Pinopsida > Pinales > Pinaceae > Pseudotsuga > Pseudotsuga menziesii. Next base: position 281,879 of record LPNX010985864.1, read on the forward strand.
ATTTATCAAAGAAACTTGACTAAATAGACAGAAAGAGATTCAAGAGAATAACATAGCTGTATTAAAGAAATCCTGCAAGAAATTACAAACCCTGTATTAACTAGAGTATCTCCAATCCCTTTAGCTTATTTTTTCCTTCCCCAAAATCCCCCCTAATACACAAGAAATATACCCTTTAAATAATAATTACCAAAGAGTGAATCCCCATGAAACTGGGATCATAAAATCCATATGAAACTAATGGCCGAGAAATTCTCACTGCCTAGTCCAAATCTCTAACAATTCATCTATGTTGGGATAATTCGCTGATTCAAACCCAAGTTGGGCATCACACTTAAAATTTTCCATCTTGTTTTTATCCATCTTGTGCCAAATGTAGACCAAAATGTGGATCTTTCCCTCGATAGCAAGAGGTTGTCTTATAAATTGATCCACATCTTCAATACTGATATGATCAAGGCATTGGATTTTCCCTTTGGCCTCATCGCATCAACGTTCAACCTGTTCAATCATCAGTTTTGCTAGACAGGCATTCTCAATAATATCCATGGTAGGGAAGTGCAATGTTTCCATAATATTGTCAACAACATACCATCTCCTTCCACACATAGCATGTGCTTTCTGAATTGTATCTTCAATCATATCATTTAGGTCAACCCAAGCACTCAATACAGTCCTGACTTTCTTCAACTGAAAACTGCTAAGGATAGTGATATTCTTTGGTCTATCCTTTATATACCTCTGCGAGTCCACAATATCTTCGTATTGCTTAGAATCTTGTTCTCTCTTATCAGTCTGTTCCTTAAGGGTGACAAACATTCTTCCAAAAGAAACATGAGTTTCCATAATATCATCCATAGTTTTAAACAATTCAGTTACTAACTCATGGTGTTCTTGATTGATCTAGATGGCCAAGTCTCTAAACTCTTGCTCAGAAAACTTAGAGAATGCAGAGGAAGCTGCACTTGCAGTTGCATCTTCAAATTGTTTTTCAAGTATAGCTATCCTTTGCGTAATGGTGGCATTTATGGCTTGTTCATTATGCAATTCATCCTGGAGAGAAGTATTCTCCAGCTGTAACTCTTTAAATCTGTCTTCAACTTCCTTTTCAAGATTAACAACATAAACCTTGTGCTCCTTTTGAGTTATATCCATTTCTTCTTCCAGTTTCTTTACTTCTTCCTTCTTTCTATAAAGTTCCATGTTCAGTGTGTTGAGTGCATCAAAATTTTCACCTGTAAATGCACCTAAAGATGTAGCTTGCATGTTTAAATCTCTGCTGTGGATTCACCTTGATCCGATGGTTGGGATTGTTTTGTGTTTTCAATAATCATTCAGCTTCTCCATTCTTTTGTTTGCGATTCAATTTTCAAATTGATTTTCACTTGTAATCTTTCACGAATTATTAATCATTGATTCAACTAAGCTGTAATGAATTACGCGCTAATATTTTATTTTGCAAAATAAAGAGTGTATATCAAATAATGGAAAGAGTCAATCATTTTTTATTAAGAAAAGTATTATATTTTACAATGAATAATTAGCTTTGCTTGTTAATAATATTATTATTATTGTTTAAATTACATTCGATATACTTTTAAAATACAATATTAATAATTTATTTATATAATTGGATTTTAATATCATATTGTTTACAATGTTAATACAAAGTATTTCACTAAACCCTAATTTGTTGTTGCCATGAAGGATGAAGTTTAGAAAACGGATCGCGCACCTATAGAAGACATGTTTTTGCGTGGAGGATTATGATCAAACCGTGAGGAATTAGCTCAAATGGTTGAAAACCCACTTCTCAAACATGCCTATTTACCTCTACATAAGAACAAGTTTGAAAATATATCAACATTTTAGGAGAAAATTGTGACCAAATAGAGGTGAATTTTCCAGAAATTCCTTCCGGCTGTTTTTTGCATAGTTGAACGAACCAGACATCTAGGGATTTGATGCTATCCTTCCCACTGCTCTTCACTTCTATAAATTCGACCTCACCATTCAGAGAATGGGGGGAGAGGATTTTGATAGAGCTAGAAATATTTCTCTTTCAGAACCAAGGAGACGTTGCCAAGAAGATACCTTCATACCAGAGAATCAATGTTTTGTTCTCTGCGATCTTTTGTAAATTTCTTTTAAGGGATAATGTACAAAGCTTCTGTCCACATGATTTCTGGGTAGATTATGAAGCTCTGTAATTTCCTATTGAAGATGGAATAAAATACCAGAAACCACTACAACAATCATTCATCTGAGTTATATTGGATTTTTCTGTATTTTCTCATTTAAATTAATTATTAGATTTGAGAATTCTCTGTGCAACATTTGTAGCTAATGTTTTACTGCATTATTTTGTGGCAGGTTTGTTTAATATGTTTGTGATAAATGACTAGATTTTTAACGTATAAACAATATTTTCCAAAATGCAATAATTTCTTATTGTTCATATTTGTAGAAAAATGAATGTGCCTATTAATTGTTGAGTTGTTTGAGTTTCTTTAAGGAATGCAGTAATTATCTTTTATATGCGTTAAATTTCTCTTAAATTAGGCTCGCGAGATAGATTATTAGACAGGTTATTAATTAGATTTTTGTTTAATTAGTATTTTATTTTAATATCTTTGGTTTAAATCTTCATTTCTGTAATTACAGAATTTCTTCTCGTAGTTGCAGAATTATTAACTTTAGATTGCACTCAAATTACATTTAGGATTAGTTCCAGATTTAATTCAAAGTCTCTCTTTTAAGGAGCAAACTCACTGACTCAAAGAGTGCCAGTGGAGGCCGAATATCTATGGGTGTTAACCACACCAAACACCTCAAGGATAGGGTAATACTTGCATAGGATTATTTGAAGCCTTCGGCTGGGTTTTCATCCCCTATTGTTTGCCTTGGACACCATTCCAACACCTGCACTACCAAGGCATTCTAACACCTGCACTATCGAGGCATTCCAGTTGAAATCATAAGGGAAAAATGTCATCTTGGTAGGATTATTCCTTGTGATGGTGCTTATGGACAAGGTCCTTTTCTTGGGTTGGATTGGAGAGAGATTAAGAGTTGGTGTCCTATTGAGTGGGCGATTATTGGGAAGACATTCCTAGCCAAGGGTATAGTCCCACAAGAGCCTTCGAATATTTGGGATGAACGATGCACAAGTTTGCATTGGGATACAGGTGGGAGACCTTATGAGGGATGGATACAGTGTTTATTGATGGAGTTCCTTGGGAGTATACAGGATGCTCCTTGTGTCGATACTATGCAGGGTAGCAGTGGATGCATTTTGACCTATGCAATTCTTATATTGATTTGGGACCCTGGGATTACAGTGACTAGTAGTTTAGTGATTGCTAGAGGATGCTTTCAGGAGGTCTCTTGTGATGGTACCTCGTTTACACCATGGTTAGTCACTTTGCTTATAGGAGGATTCCATGGGACTTTTTTTTATGGTATCGTGCAGTGCAGTGCTTTGAGCAGAGGGCACTACAGATATCCTAGGATAATTTGGGACCCTGGGATCATCCTCGGATTCAATTGGTTCAGTTGATTGATTGTGGATTTTTGTTGGCATTGCTTGAGGACAAGCAATCTTTGGCAAGGGAGGACTGTAATGTTTCGTTTTGATAAATAGGGAATTGACTGAGGACATTTAATACTGGGAGCATATCAGAACAATTATTCAATATTATTAAGTCATCATTATAGTAAAGAGGGTCATCAGGGTTATTATCATAAAGCATGCAGAGCATGCAAGATTTATTTCTTCAGTCTTAAAGTCAACGAGAAATTAGAATTGCATGCATGCAAAATTAAAGCACAAACCCTAAAAATGGCATGAAAACCCTAAAAGTACATACCAAGCTATTTAAGAAGTTTTATTGGACCAAAGAAGATATCTATTATTATTATTGTTGATTTTGGAGTTTTGAGCAGCAGCATAGCATGCAACCACAGCAGTTGGGGTTGAAGACAGTGTCTTTAGCTAATGAGGGTTCGACAATGAAATATCTTCCCTAGTCTCTTTCAGGATAGACCATAAAATTTTATCAACAACATCTATCATATTCATCCATATCCAATGATTCAGTATCTACCGGAAGATTGTTTGTAGGTTCATTTGTGCAACTAGGGGATTTAACTGGAAACCCCAAGGTATTCATCGGGTCTCTGAATCCCATTATATCTTCTGCATGTCAGCCTCATCTTCATTAGCAGGGTCACTCTACTACCTTGTGTGACTATCAACCATTTTTTTTCTCATCTAGAGTAGTTACCAACAAATCAGAGAGGTTGGGGGCGTGAGCACCAGATTGGTAAACCAATTTGCTAGGGCTCTTGGAGAGGTCAGAATCCTTGATGCAGTTATTCTCTTCAACATGGGAATATCTACATCTTGGCAAAATCTCAGCACCAACAGGTCACTCCTCCATAAAAAACGTCATATTTAACTGAAAGAGGGGGTTTCGTGTTGTTGGGCGTCAATAGAGGGAAAGGAGCAATATTACTTCACCTGCTCAGTTTTATTTGCATGTGTCTTCTCTCTGGAGCATCTTCAGCGTAATTATTAGTCATAAGTGTTTGCTTTCTTCCTACAAACTTTCTTCCCTAATTCAACTATAATTTAGGGCCATTAGCACGACATCTTGCATGCAAACTTTTATTTAGTATTCTTGTAGGTTTGAGAGTACAAGTAAGCCCTAGAATAGTGAAATAGTAGAATATCAGTATTTGGGATATTACATTCACCTTCTTCTTTTGTAAATATTTCTGTCTTGAAACCCAGGTTATTCATTTATATATTGTTTTCGGCAATGCACTTGATTGTTGTGCATAAAACCATATTAGACGTAAAATTAAATTTTCATATTAAAAAATGAATTAAATTGTGAAAAAAGCACACGGAAGGCCTTGAAGACGCTTCCAGGTTGAAGGGAGGTTTGATCGATTTAAAGGCTTCAATAATTTGTGCTAAGTTTCAACAGGTTTGTGGATCCATTGTGTTTGTACAAAGTGGATAATGTGTACTATGTGTTTTGGGTATTGATTTGAAGATTTAAAAATTAATATCTTTGTGAAAGTTAGAAATTAGATTTACATGGTAGATTTGTTTTATTAAAAATTTTAAAACAATTGTGATAAAACAAATATATATTTTTAAATTAATGTGTATATTTTTTATTTTACATGTCATTTTATACTGGTTTTAATTATTTTAATTTACAATTTTTTTCACATGTTGTTTTAATATTTAGTAAGTTTATTTATTATCTTAATTTACACATTATTTTCACACGTTGTTTTAATATTTAGTTTTTTATTTTATTATAATTAGCATTTACACATGAATACATTTTGATTTCTCATTACAAAAATGCTTCATGACAAAACTATGTTTGCAAAATATTTTCAATCTTGTAGAGAAAGAATTTACCAGATATAAAAAAACATTTCCCTTCCTCCATCCTGTTATAGATTAGATCACCCTCATTCGCTCAGTGGAAAAGGACCCTATCCACCAAACTTTTTGGAATTAATAATATTTTCTTTCCATCTTCTCTAACCCCACGAGGAGCAGGGGCATTTTATATCTGTTGATTCCTTTTCCCTTTCGTTCCAATTTTAACTTACTAACCAAGATATATTCCCCTGATCTGAAAAAAGTAAATTTGATTTTCCAACCAATCCAGCCATAATTCATCCAACGCACAAGAATGGGGAAGGATCTCTAAGTTTGTTGCCATTAACTTCTACGTCAAACCATAAAGTCATAACAAGAGGCAATCTAAGTTTAGGGTCGAAGTGATTTGTTGCAACATATATATTTCAATGAATTGTGTTTGAGGTCTAATTTTTTCCACATGGTTCAATAATTAATCATTATATTATAATATTTTTTTTATTTTTTTTACTAAATTTAAAATAAAAATATCAAAATAAAAATTGTAAATATAGAAACACCAATAAATTTGACTAAGTAAAAAATATTTAATAATGTGAATGTAAAATCTTTTGGCTATTGCACTCATTTTAATGTAACATTTACAACATGGAGCACTTCCTTGGTGAGGAATAAGGCTATCTTCAAGTATTGTTCCATTGCCTTTTAAATATGGTTTCTACTTTTGACTTGTTCTCTAGTAAACTTAACATCTAGCGTTTGGTTCATTGTTAGTAGGTGCAACTTGCTGGATGGTCGATCTCTACTAGCTCAATCAATCAATCATACCATGCAGGTTTAAGATGGAGATCACAAGTATGGGCCTGTGACTCTTTTTCAGGGTTTGTCTTCCTTGTACTCGATCACTCGATCGTTGTATCTTTCCCAGGACATTCTCTGGGAGCTCCTGGAAAACCTACATGTACATGTTCTCCATGTCATGTTGTACAAGGAACAATTCTGACTTGTCGAAGGAGACCACGGGTCCGACAGAAGAAGGGCCATCAACAAGCTTGTTATGTCATTAGGGGTTTTTTCTCCGGAGGTTGTTTTCAAAACATTATTCAAGTTTGTTGTCCCTCCCTCCAATTAGATAATGCCATGTGTTTCTCCAATCAATTTTTTCCACATGTTTCACCAAGAACACTAACGAGCTTCGATTCATCGACGATGACCATGAAATTGGAAGAGGCAGACTCAACCATCTCCTCTTGGAGAAACACTCCATCGCGATCCTTGACGAAGTTGAGCTCCGAGTTGACCTCGTCAATGCCATTGATGCCGAGGTCTATCTTGGGATGGTTTTCAAGCACCGATAGCGGTATTCCTAGAGACATGGCATGCTCAGCAGTACGATTGGAGGTGGGGACACCCACAATGTCCTTCAGCTCCTCCTATTTCATAAGTTCCCTAATTATGGACACAACAAAGGCAGCGGTAGAGCCTGTCCCAAACCCAACACCATCTCGCCCTTAACATATTACATGGCTTTCTCTGTATCCAATTTCTTCAACTGAACCTACGTCAAGACATTGGTCGATAAGGACATGACTCTCATTGATAATATGTCAGTGTTTGCATGCCTGTTGCGGATGAAGTGTAGGTGGGCATTGGAATTCAGAAACTTCCATTTATTCAACCCTAAGGAGGACAAGGAGAGCGAGGGTAACATGGAAAGTGCAACACCCCTTGTCAATTGTAGATGCCTGGATAATGTTCCTCGATTACTTCGGGATTTTCGCTTTTAGCTAGTTAAATTCCCCCTCTTGGATTCGATCTATGATATGTTATAGAAGCGGACACATAAGGTCACATGACGAAGTCATTTTGGAGTTGGGTTATAATAATGCTTAAAAGGGAAGAGTCATATTGTAGGAACAAAGGGATTTGGATGTTCTTTCCTGAGGTTTGGTTTAAAATACTCATAGTACAACCATAATTCTCTCCCTAACTTACAGGCACTTGGCCTTAGAAAGATGCACATTTGCTCATTTCCTCCTCGACAAGAGCAGAAAAGACATGAAGACAGGTGTCAAATAGTATTTTTTTTAAACGTCTTGAATGGTGAAAACAACTCTAAAGCACTACCATTCGAAGCCACAGATAATTCAAAGGAAATTTATGGTAGAAAATGACTCCAAAGCAAAGTGGCGCATAAGATGACTAGGAACCTTGCAAGAGCCTTCTTACATCCTTACCAATTATCAAAATAACGCATTAACTTGTTCAAAACATTTCTAAAAGTGGATACAAATTCATTAATGGTTATTTTTGTTGAGTTTCATAGAAGCTTAATGTGGGATTCTCAATAGGAATTGCAATGTTTGTTCTTCTCATCTTCATAACAACTCAACATAGTCAATCACCAACTTCCTAATAGGAATCAAATATTTTCTTAGTGACCATTTTGAAATGCCCAAGATACACTAACCCTTGTTTTCTCTTTCCTTTCAGTTGCAAGAATTATTGTTGATATCCAATTCATTGATCTCATATTCCAAATATGGTGTCTAATCTTATAATCCTAAACTGTATAGTTTCAAATGTTTGTGCCATTAAGACTCTTCCAAGGACTCTATTGAAATAGTTTTTTTTTTTGTATCTGGAGTAATCAGCAACTAGCCAGTTTCGTACTCGTGTGACATGGGTTCGATTCCGACCGCTACCACTATAACCTTTAAGAGAATACGCTGACCCCCACAACGCATCTCAGGCTGCAACAAGGTTTGAACCCTTGACTTGCTTAACAACCCGTACACCTTAACAAGTGCACAGTTGCCAATTGGTCTACATCTCGGGGGGTGACTCTATTGAAATAGTTAATCTCCAAGTCCAAACCAATTTCATTATCTCTAATACTAATTAGGAACCATCACCATAAAAAACCAATGGATCATTCCGTTGATATTCCAAAGCCATAAAAGTTATCATTCGACCTATATCCCATTTAGAGTGTAAAAGAGAAATATTTATTGGAATGCTCGTGATGAAAATGGAAACCAATATCTATGTCCTTGTAGTTTTTTCTGTCACCCTACTTATGACTACGTCATTGTTTAAGGAAGTCTCTGGCACATGCACCAGGAGGATTAGGGATAACATCATTCATGTTCACTCTTACGTTGAAGCCACAATAAAAACTGGAGGTTTAGCTTTATGAAAATTACCTCCAAATGGTAATCCAATCCATCGTCACTACTACACTATATAGGGGTAGTTTTATGGCAATTACTTCCAAATGATCATCCCAGCCAACACCACTATTACATTATATAGGGTTAGTTAAGGAAAATTTAAGGTGAAGATTAACCATCCCACTATGAATTATTTAATAAGTTCGTTTCTCGACAATAGGCTTTTGGATCCCGATTAAACTTGTTTGAGATCCAACACCCTGCTACATATCTACTGGCACATTAAATGATTCCCAACAAACTGATTATTGATAACAAACATTTAAGACATAATTTCCCTTTTATCTTAAATATATATGTTATTTTTAAATTGTTTTTTTTGTTTTTTTAAAATGTCTTAAATGAAGGAAAAAGTTAAAAAAGCATTTATTTTTATATTTTATTTTTAAATTATTTTTTTGAAATGTCTTAAATCAATCAAGCAAAAGGTTAAAAAGATTTTATTTTTATTAATTAATTTATCAATGGTAATTGCAATTGTCAATCTTTTAATTGCTTACTAAGGTAAACCCTTTAGGTAGAAAGATAGGGTGGGAATTGAAATTGCAGAGTTTTTGTTTAACATTTTTAATCTATTTTGCAAACCAATTGTCCTATCTCAATTCATTTACAATTTGTAAGGCCCTTGTGAACTTGTCTTACAGTCTGGTGTAGTGCAGGGAATATCATTTTATATATTGGATCAACACTAAATTATTGTCCATGATTTTTGGTTTGTATACTACATATCTAATCATTGACGCTGCTAAAACCCTTGGAAGTCATTGCATTCACTTGCATTTGAACGATATTGCAAATAGGTAAATAAACTTCCCTTTCTGACTAGTGCATGTCTCTAGTATCGACCATGTGATCTATTTATGTTTTATTTGTGATTAGTCTAAAATGGGCCTATGGTTTCTTGTGTGAATATTTCCCCTCTTGAAATGGGTCCATGGTTGTTATAATATTTCAGGGGAGATGGAATTTACCAATAATTAAAACAAAGGGCATAACCATTCCAGGGAACGTGCTCTTTGAACTTCCCTTACTTTAGCTCTAATTTAACGAGCGTAATCTATGAAGTATGTTACCATTCCCTGAGTAGCTCTATAATGGTGAACTTTATTTTCATTTTTACTCTTAGGTTTCTATGGATTTGGGGCCCCTTCTTTGGCATCTATCTTGGCGGTCTTGTGAACATTCTGTATGCACCAAAAATACATTTTAGCTCTTGGTGAGTGTCTTCCATTTCAATATTTCCCTTCTTGAAATAGGTCCAAGGTTGTAATATTTCCTCTCTTGAAATGGTCGGTCCAAGGTTGTAATATTTCTCCCCCATTTTATTCGTGAATAATTGGAAATGGTTTTGTATCTTCTTTGTTAATACTAGGGCTCACTGATGCGCGTCTTGAGTAGCTTGTGACCAACCTCAATATCCATTTATAGATGATTTTGATGGATTCATGGGAGGAGTAATCATGTTTCCTTGTTCATGATTAGATATGAATGGAGACATCCTTGAAACATATAAATAAAATCAATGGACAGGTTCTCTTTATCCATGAACTGTTCTTCATTTTTTCCACCATGTTTATCCAAGTATTATAATATGCACTAGCCACATTTCTTGTATACATATTATTTAATACATGCATCAACCTAATGTAGACCCAACTAAGATACTTTCAAATTCCAAGACAGCAATCTTTAGTTATAGTACCAAATGTGTTATACGTTCTTCTCTCAACTACTCTCCCATTAAGCCCCCTTCTTAAAACTCAAACCCCTTTTCCTTGAAAATCATCTTATGTTGGTGCTTCTCTCCCAAATATAGAGGTGTCTTCCTTAACTCTCCATTAATGAGTTTGGTGGCACCATGGGAGAACGAGCTACCTCCTTAATTACCTGTAGAAAAATCACATAAAAAACACTCATCCTAAACTCCAAAAAGGATGAGGAGCATTAATATTACATCAAGATTATTCCATTAGATCCTATGGTGAATGAGTGGTTGGTGGTATCAATGTGATTCCAAAGAGGAAATTTCCCTTCAAATTACATGGCACAAACCATTGTTGATAAATTCAACCGTGGGTGGATAAGATCGTAATCCAAAAACTCTGCTACAATGTAATCTCTTAGATGAAAAGTTTGTCGGGTCGAATGCATAATAGGCCATAGATGAAAACACCTTTCAAATAAATATTCTAGAAAGTTGATTTTTTGCGGTGGATAAGGTTTATTCCAAAGTTTGATTACGTGGCTATAAGTGGATAGAGGTCATTCAAAATTCTTCAAAAAAGATCCCAACCCTTTGGATTATGGTTTAGAAGATCAAATGGTTGGTGGGATTAGGTTGTATTTTCTCTTAAAATGATCCTTGAAATAAATAATAGTGATTGAGTAGATATGGGATAGATCTAATATACAACAACAAACTTGTTCCAAACAGTCAAAATTTCAAAGTTATTTTCCTATGCCAAAGGAAGACCTGCGCACTATTGTTGGGAAATGATCTATGGATGATGTTTCTACATCATTAAATAATTTATTTCATACATTCAAAGAAAATAATCAATAGGGTTCAATTCCTCATGTAATCAACATAGAAAAGGAAAAAGTGGAATATGGAATATTCAACTTTGCAGCATAGTACAAGGAGATTGTTTTGCAGACAAAATCTTAAAATCTATAATACTAAGTAAATTAGGTTTTGCTAGTAACACAAAATTTTCTTGCAAATTTACATTCAAAGGCACATAAATTTTGAGGAATATACAAGTATTATTTGCAATGATACTTGGTATTTGTAAGTCTTGATAGCATCATTTAAGGTGCAAAAATTGTTAGAATTTATCTACCTCACACAACTTTGTGAAGCCAAGAATGAGCTCAACCTCAAATTATTCCCTTCACATAACTTGGTCGAATACCATAATAAGTTTTAAGAGTGAAAAAGAAAAACAAAATAAGCAATAACATGTGAAGAAGATTTGGATTGGAGCAATTAGCATTCTAGAATTCACTCTAACAATCTCCATGATGTTTTTACAACACTTCTATTTATATATTTTCAAATTGGTTTGTAATGTATGGATTTACACAGCATGGGACCACTATATTTCCCATACATAAGCTTACTGTTATGAAGAAAAATTCCTATGGATTGGGGTACCACAATAGACAGAGTAACCACAGAAATCAATCCTTTTCCATATGCAAGAGAAAAAAAACATCTAACACTAAAGGATCTCGAAACATACCTTATTCCGGATGGTTAATGTAGATCCCCATTGAGCTTTTCCACTCTCACTCGTATTAGCAATTTGCTCTCTCAACATTCAACAAATAGGACAAGCATGCTATATAATGGCGTTAGACCTACTCTAGCATATATAATAAATAACATATAAGCATTTAAAATCATCCATGGATTCAATACTCATTTAAAGACACATTATTGGACAGGAAAAGATATTTCTATTAATATAAATCAGAGATTACAATAGTGACAACCTCTGTCGGCATGTCTGCTGATCGAACAAACTGAGTCCTCCACCTAGGCCTCCACCACTTCAATCCTCCATATCTTGATAGCAAGCTCACAAGCAAAGGTAAGCTTGGGAAGAACACAAAGTGCTCCAAGGGACAAAGGGATGCAGACTCAAGTATAAGCTCTGGCAACAATGGACTATAGTTTTCTTGCTCTTCAATTCCTCTCTTTTCAATGTTTCCAAAGGGTTCCTTATATAGTGCTTCAATGGGGTAATGGAAGGTCAAATCCGAGTGATCTCAAGGCAGATGGAAGGCCAAGAGACAAGTGAATCGGATCCACATCAAGGAAAACTCCAAAACTATTTGGCCTTTTGCACATATCCTAATGTATGCGGGTTTGAGGGTCATATCCGCGTATATACGCGAGAATAGGTTTAAAATTCACGTATAGCAAATAATGCATGTTTATAGGGATGATCTTGGAAACATCAAAGGTACAAAAATGGTCCATGGGGTTCAAAGAGTCTGCAGAGGGATAGGGAAGGCCATAAATGTGTGATCCACCATGTGTGGTAAAATTAGATGTAACAGATGCCCCCTAATGTGTGAGGTCAGAGGGGTGATACGATGGCCAAAATACATTATAAGTCCATCCCAGAAGTGGAGTGATGAAGAAACAGGTGGAAGAACCAGCCATCCAACAGTATAATACAATAATCAAACTCTGCACATAACTGCAAGTACATATAGCAGTCTCGGATACATAAGAGTGCAATGGCCATGAATAGGCATGATACAAAATATGACATGTGTGGTCATCGCCATGTACAATTTAGATAGATCAGAATCTCCATGATGAAGATATACAAAGGATCATGGTCTCCATGAAAGATGAAGATATATAATGGATCAAGATCTCCATAATGGCTAAAGATATCTGACATACACTGGAATCAAGTCACGGGAGCTGAAATCTCATGAGCATTGGCACAATCAAGGAGGTAGCATATATGAAATGCCACCAATCTAGAAGGTCTTCTACACAATCCACTATGAGAACATGTCCTACTATGTGAATAAAGGTGTCAAGGTTGAACATAGTAGTCCATCATCTGATTACCGATCATTGATGTATACCATTGACAGATGCGAGATCACCCACCGATAATGAAAATGGGAATCAAGGTACTAGAGTGCAAACTAACAAGTGTGAATAAATGTGTTGAGGTCGAACACTTGAGAGAATCCATTGATCAGGGGACATTGATGTATTCCCAAAATTGTTGATGGTGAGAGAACCTACCACTGATGACTGCAAGTCTCTTAGCACTCAAAATGACTATAGATTCCTATCCTAGAATAAATTATTTGAATTTGATGGGATGAAATCCACTGGAAGGAGGGCATTAAGGCATCCCTCATCATCCAACATGAGGTACTCAGCAAAGCTGTATAATGTGGAAGGACTCGATCATAATGTGCATGAACTAGTATCAGTACCAGGAATGACCGACATGCAAAGTCAAGAGAATTGAGGAATGGTCAACTCAGGTTTCAACTTCCTTTGAACAAGAGAATAAAGGCGAATGGTGACTGAATATAGGCAACATAGACTCAATATACAAACTAGGACATCTCTGCGACACAGGAGGCATCGACAGAGGCTCCATAGGGACTGGAAGCTTAACCAGTCGATGGAGATAAACTCAGAGAAACGAGTACAACTCCTAAATTCAAATTATTAACCCAACCAACGGATGTGATATACAGTGCTCTGTTTGAAGGCGACACGACTCGACTTCTGCCAAAGATAACATCTTTTCCTATTCGGATTTTTGTTTTTTTTGTTTTTTTGGACTTTTTCAAATATTTTGAAAAGCTTGAAAAAGAATAAAAGTGCTTTATAGTTACAGACTAGGAGGAGACGAGTGTCAAGGGGCAAACAAACTAGTTCCAAGCAGCAGAACATACCTATGCTCAATGCAAGGACACATGTGTAGGATAATGATAATCGGGGGAAATTCCCCTCCCGGTAAAAAATGGGGAATCAAGCTGCAAAGGATATGTAAAATTTCTCTGTGTGGCTAGACATGAGACAAGCTTGGGCTACATAGCTGATAATCAAAGTTAGGGAAGCCAGCATAAGGCTCAATAAGATAAGCAAAACTCATGATAATGCAATTACAACTTGACATAAGGGAGTCCTAGGGAAGGCCAACAAAAAGATCAAGAGGAGTATGAGGCTCTTGTTCAAAGTCATGGCGATACTATACAAAGGACTCCCACACCCTAAGGGAAAAATGTTGGCATCGGCACCAAATGCAAAACAGGAGCTAACTAGGGAACCCATGTATGGTCAAGCTCTACCATTCACATCATGTCACTTCTAAAAGCAACAAGAAGGTTCAGTGACAAGATAGAATGGGTCCGTGCCTAAGGTTATAATGAAATGGTCATAAGGTCATGCAAACTGCAAACAGATGTGAAACCTAACCTGTATGTCAGTTTAGACATAATACCTGAAATAGGCACAAACAGGTCAAAACCATGGTCAAAACGACACTCAAAATGGACTCCTACATCATCAAATTAGTCCAAAACGGTCCAAAATGGTCAGAAACAGTCCAAAACTATAGAAAGTGGGTAAAAAATTTCAAAAAATTTCTATAAATAGTAAAAAATTAAAAAATTCCATATCATTTGAAATTTTTACCCATTTGAGCTCAAAACTTCCAACACGAATTCCGGGAGCTTCGTCCGGTGAAATTTGACACCGTTTGTTCCAAGTAACTCCTCATGTCCTCCTCTTCCTATTTCATGCAATTTTTTTCAATTTCCATGGTCAATTTTAATTTTTAAGCCAATCTAAAATAGTCGTTTCGGCCCACGTGGATATCGGGGTTTTTTCCGCATATAGGGCTGGCCATACGCAGAAAAACCTCCCAAAACCACATACATACGCGGTTGTTTTGCAAACAGTCATGTATGTGGCTAGGCATAAGGTTTTTTAAGGTATATAATGACCAAAAATCAATTTTTATGTGTAGGATGGTTCTAGAATGGAGGGAGAGGGAACATGGAGATGTAGAAGAGGCTGTTCAAGGTGACTTAATGGCTCAACAAGCTCTTCGTACATGCGGTCTATATAAGTTTTGGTGTCTTAGCAGCCTGAGGGCCAAAACAAGACTCCTGCAGATGCTGGTAGACTACTGGGATCCAGACTAAAAGTCTTTTCATATCGACGAGATGTCTCTCACTATAGATATTGAGGACATATATTTTATTGCTGGATTATCCCGATGGGGAGAGGTGATGAACCTACGCTCTCATGGGATGGAGGGTGGCCTTACCATTGATGATTACATTGCAGTATACTTTTTTTCAGACATGAAAAAGGTTGGGAGTCAAATCCCAACAAATTCGATCCAGGTATTGGGACTGAAAGCCATACTATTGGCACTCGACAGGATATTCGGTTTAGCTTCACTCCACCAGGCTTCACGGCCATTGATGTTCTATGCGGTGGAGTGTATGAGACCCAAATTGTATGACTAGAGCACTGCGATGTTGAGTAACATGAAGTAGCATCTCAGTGACTGCAAGATGGGTAGGGTGAGAAAATTTGGTTTCGGAAGCATACTGAGCACGTTTTTCTTTGAGCGTGTACCGGGGCTAAGCCCTAGAGTGGAAATTCCTCCACACAGAGTTCGAGATCTGGCCCAACAATGTTGGGAAAATGTTATGCATTGACTAAGCGGAGGTAGGGTGGCTAACCCCTACCCAGCGGACTTCTTTCCATGGTGGCGGTGACAGATCATTGCCATCGATGACTATCCCTATATAGGGATAGATTTTCGGGGAGATCCAGACATGCCTCTACCACCAGGAGCAACATATGGCAACATAGGTAATGAATCCCAAACCCTCTTTTTAAGTTTTTTGAATTATTAAATTTTTTGTGTTTTTTGATATATTGACTCAAAAGACATGTTTTGGTGTGACGACACATAGTGACAATCTGTCATGTGTATGCAGATGTTGGACCACAGCGACCAGCCAGTTTCCCTCGTCATAGACAGAGGGGAAGAGGAGATGACATCATGGGTGTGTATGCGGAGCGGACGCTCCAAAGAATCCACACAAAATTTGTACGCTTGACACATAGGGTACCCATGGCACAAGTCGAGGACTTGTCTGAGGCCATGCAGTTCCAGGTGGTTGGTGTACCACGGGCATGGGTTCGCTTGTTCCGACGACTAGCTAGAGCCATGGTGTGCTAGCACGATCAGAACCCACCTCCTCCTCCTCAGGCTTAGAGACCTGAGAGTGTTTCATTTTTGTACTACCATGCATTATATTTTGGTGGCTCGGAAGCCTTATTTTTGTATTATGACACTTATGTATTATGACATCACATTTTGGATGTTTAATGAAAAACTTTTATGATGATCGATTTTATTTATTTACATGTGTAAAAATGTATGTTTGTGATATGCATATGGTCTATGAAACAAATGGAAATCTAACACATAGTTAGCATATGAGTCAGCAACTTGATTAAAAATTCTTGAAACATGTATGTATGTTATGTTCTCAAATTGTCGTTCTAACAATCTCACACGTAAGAATCTTCGTAATAATGTCAGATCCCTAATACGATACAAGTCATTAAGCTGTGAAACCACTAATTGTGAATCAAGACGTACCTCAAGAGAGAGAACACCATGTGAAATGGCATCTCACAATAACTCGATAACAACACTATACTCAGCAACATTGTTCGAAGAAGGCCATAAACATACACCTCCTGAAGACAATACCTGACCCGTAGGAGTATAAATCACCCAAGTAGCAGAAGTTGAGTTTTGAGTGTGGTGGCTAGCACCATCAGCGAATCCTATGTAAGTGGAAGAATCCATTGACATCTGCCATAAGAAATGAAAGATAATCAACAAACCTGATCACCATAAGAAAAACCTAACTATGCAAAAAATTGTACAATAATATACAATAATCGGCCCTGGCTGAAGATCATGCATAGTATTTTTTAATATAGAGCCCATTTCTAGGCTCCGCCAAGGTTGTCCCTTCATAATCCACTGACTCATAGGTGCCCTTCTCTAACCCACGTTTGACTACGTAAGGACCATGCCACATGGGATTAAACTTCCCAGCCCCCAAGGGTTCTTTAGCTTGATCCCATAAAAGAACCAAATCACCTTCACTAAACCTCCTCGGGCAGACATACTTATCATATTGGACCTTAACGCTATGCTTATTTACTTCTAGAGCCACTAAGGCATCGCGGCGGTGCTCATCAAGCTGCTCTAAGTGAACCAAACATTCCTCGAATGTGAAAGTGTCTGGTAATAGCTCTATAGCTAGCTTCAATGAAGGGATTTCGCATTCAACCAGTAAGACAGACTCCACCCCATGTACGAGCTGATATGGAGAGAAAATGGAGGCAATATTAACCGTGGTCCTATAGGCCCACAAAGCAGGATATAACATGATATGCCAATTCATCTTGCTTTGTGCGATGGTTCGTTGGAGAATGGATTTACGTGTTTTATTCATTGCTTCAACCTATCCATTTGCTTGAGGGTAATAAGAAGAGGAGTGCTCCTGCTTATACCCTAACTTTGAAGCCAACTCTTCCATCATTCTATTCTAAAAGTTCCTGCCATGGTCAGTGACAAGCTCTTTCGGAATGTCGAACTGAGTAATAATTTGGATGAACATGAAATGCGTGGTTGTCTCACCGTCAGATTTAATCATTGGCATAGTCTCAACCCATTTCGTGAAATAATCGACAGCCACTATGATGTGACGATGCCCCCCAGTCGAAGATGGGTTACAATCCATGAAGTCAATCCACCACTTGGTGAAGGGACTGGCAGTGATAATCGGATGTAACGGGGCAGGATGTGAGCACATATTGTGTGCAAACACCTGGCAAGGGTGACACTTCTTGACCGCATTGACACAATATTTGAAGATCGACGACCAAAAATATCCTGCTCTCAAGATATTTTGGGCTGTAGAAATCCCAGATAAATGAAAACCACATGCCCCTCCATGGAAATCATTCAGCATAACCTTAGCGTCATCATGGGTTAAACAACGATGTAAAATGGAATCTACCCCATGAAGGTACAAAGTGTTATACACTATAAGGTAGTTCTTAAATACATGACGTAATCGTCGTCGCTCATCCCGTGAAAGGTGAGTAGGGACTTTCAATGTTTGCAAATCTATAATGATATACCCATACCATGGGTCCAAAGTTGAGATAAGGAAAATATGCTCATCGACAAACGTATCCGCATAAACCTCCTCCTCCTCCACACTTGGAAAATCGAAAATGAGCTCCGCAAAGATCAACAATTTCTTTGATTTCACCGAAACGAATTCAAGATCAAACTCTTGTAAAATAACAATCCACTTATTATATTTTCCCTCGATCATCCTTCTAGTGAAGATGAATTGAAATTGATTGACATGAGTTACCATCAAGGTTTGGAGAAGGAGAATGTAATGTCTCAATCTCTGAACCGCATGCACAGTGGCCAAGGCAAGTTTCTCCATATGAGAATAATATATTTCTGCATCAATAAGGTTTCGGCTCAAATAATATATGACGTGCTCATGGAGCTCCTCATTTTCCTTAACCAAAACCATACCAACCGTCTCCATGGACGCGGCCACATAAATAAAAGAATCACGGCTATAGTCAGGTGGACTAAGCATGGGGAGCGATGCTAAGGCTTGCTTAAGAGCATCAAAGGACTCCTGGGCTCACTCATCCCAGCAAAAAGTAGTGTCCTTCTTTAAAAGACTCATAAAGCCTTTAGTCAAATTAGCAAAATTAACCATGAATCTCCGCAAGAAATTCGCCATGCCTTGCAAACACTGAAGATGTCTAATATTATGCGAGGGATACTATTGAAGTATTGCCTCAACCTTTAAGGGATCGACTCTTATACCCTCCTTGGATACAATGAACCCTAGCAAGAAACCAACCGTCACGCAAAAGATGCACTTATGAGGATTTAACCTAACCTGGTAATGGCGGCATATTTCTAATACTAATCTCAAATGGCATGGATGACGCACTCTTAGATGAGAATGAACAGCAAGATCATCCAAATACACTTCCATAATCATTTTGAGATCATGAAAAATTAAGGTCATAGCCCGCTGAAATGTGGCTCCGGCGTTTTTAAGACCAAAAGGCATCTTCCGATATGCAAACGTACCCCAAGGACAAATAAATGCAGTTTTATGTTGATCCTTAGGTTTGATCTGAATCTGATTATATCCAGAAAAACCGTCCATGAAGGAGAATACCTCGCTTCTCACACACTCATCCAAAATCTGATCAATAAATTGTGTGGGAAAATTATCCTTAGGACAAGCACAATTTAAATCATGGAAATCATTGCATATACGGATCACTCCCTGATTCTTATCCACAGAAACAGGATTTGAAACCCACTCCGTTAAGGGAACGGGATAGATAAAAATGAATTTTAACAGTTTCTCTATCTCAACCTTAATAGTGGGTGCTTTTCTAGGATTCACTGCACGCAAACGTTGTTGAATAGGATTCACATTTGGATAGGTCTTAATTTCATGTTTGATAATACGATGGTTGATACCTGACATTTCCTCGTATGACCAAGCAAAGATGTCACAAAACTCTTTAAACATCTCGGTATACTCCCTAATCTCATTCGGGGAACAATCTACCCCAATGTAGACATTCTCAATTTTGCTAGGATCGCGAGAAATATTGATAGGAATAGTAGGTGATAAGTTCGCCATGTTCCCATCAGCCATTTGACCAAGAGAGCTTAATGGAACCATGGGACTACCAATCTTCTCACTAATAATATCCCTAAGGTCCTCACGCTCCATACGGTTAAGCTCGAGAAGAAAATATGATCTATGATGGAACTCTTCCCAAGGTGGCTTAACCCCATACATGGCCTCAATAATGGATTCATCTGATGGAAAAACATCATCAAGGAAATCATGTGTGTGAGAGGACTCAACTTCCCATGCAAGTAGCACATACGGGTCCTCCTCCTCCATCCGTGAAGAGGAAGGACTAGGCTCTGCAACACAATCAAGATTCGCTTGATATGTTATCATTGATGCAGGCAATGACACATCCATTTCTACAGGTCCCTTCGAAGGACTCGGTGAAGGAAGAATCCAAGGATATTCCATATGGGTAATGTGAAAAGACACCGACTTCAACGAAGATGAATCCCCACCGAAACTAGATCTGATCATAAGAACGGGAGTAGGAAAGCTAAAGGTCCCCATAATAGATGGATACATACCCACACCCACACTCCCAGTTGTCGACTAAGAATGATCGATAATCGAGATAGAAGCTCCCAATTATGCACTAACACTCGGATTACAGAACGATGTCTAATCAATCGTAACAATCTTCCCATTAAATGGAAAGCATACTACTTGAAATAGAGAAGAGGATATGACTTACATACTATACATCCAATTCTGGCCCTGTAAAAGATTGTAGTCAAGGGGCGCATCAACCACCTAGACCTCGATCACGACGGTCTTCCCTCCCAATTGGACCTTAAGAGAAGGAAGAATCCCGTGCGGTTGAAATGATCTATCATCAAAGGTAGTCAACATGGTAGTGGATTGAGACAACTCCAGAGAACCCAAACCCTTCCAGCACGACAAAGACATCACGGAAGAAGTAGTTCCTTCATCAATCATAGTGCATTTGACGGTCATATTAAGACATTCTACATGAATCAAAAGAGACACGTAGTCAGGAAAGGGAGGTTGTAGTCCCATGGCTTTGAATTTGATGATAGAAGAAGAGTTATCATCATTAATCCCAAGAGTAGAAAGCAAGGCTTTCATTTGCATAGGACAACTCTGAATTACTTCAAGTGTGGACATCGCACAAGGAGTTTGGCCCAAATCCTTGACAATGGAATAGTTATGGGTGGCTCAAGCATTAGGATTGTGCCCCAAACGCTTTAGGACTCCCTTAGGAATGTGAGGTGTAATTTCAAGTTTATCCATAGGATTTTTTATATGCAAAGGGTTCTTGGGTGGAGCGGGTTCTTTTCCAAGGTCCGGTTGTGATGAACCATAATATTTCACATGAGTCACAACCTTAGTAGCACGTACCATGTTGATGCAACCATGACCAGTAATTGCTTC
The DNA here is from genome assembly GCA_001517045.1 of Pseudotsuga menziesii. Classification (NCBI taxonomy): domain Eukaryota; kingdom Viridiplantae; phylum Streptophyta; class Pinopsida; order Pinales; family Pinaceae; genus Pseudotsuga; species Pseudotsuga menziesii. The sequence continues at coordinate 303,218 of LPNX010985864.1, forward strand.
CAGCAGATTTTGATCTTTTCCCGATGCACAATGAGGATCATTGGTCCTCGAGTTCATATTTTGATTATGGGGTAAAGGATTGGTTAGCATAGCTGGGCCCTGTGCTATGAATCTCAAGGCATCTTCCATATGAGGGCACAAGTGAGTGAGGTGGTCCTACTTACACAATTTGCAAGAAAACTTAACCTTACATTTAGATTGCTTGTCCCCCCCAACATTGTGGGTGTTATTGTCATTAAAATTGGAATTTTCAATCTTGTTCCCACCCTTACAATTATTTTTACCCTTTTTCTTATTCCTTTTGGGCTGCTGGTTGCCCTTCTGGTCCGACGATTGCACGGAAATTACATTCGTCATTTGGGTGGGTTGGGACGAAGCCGTGGCTTGCCCCGAAGTGGATTGATTAATAGACAACTGGCTTACTTGTTTCACAATAGAATCCACAGGTTTGGCACTTATACAACCCACAATGCCATCGCATGTGGTCCAGGCTTGATCTTGGGATCAAAACTAGAACGTGGATCATTAGGTATGATCTCATACAAAAGTCTGGATTGAGCATAGATCAAATCCAACTCATGTGCCCTAAAGATTGTTTGTTCCTTATTTTGGACTTCGGATGTAGAAACATCCTTTGCGATGTAAGGTAACAACGATTTGAGGAACCACTCAAGGAGAAATTCTGGTGGTATGAAGGCTTTAATCAACCTCTTCTGTCTATGCCACTCTTGGATATGGTCTGAGATATGTGTGGCTTTGTCTTGTTGAAATGTCAACAAGAGTTTTGTAACAACGTCGTAATGCACGGGTAGCTAGAAGTGATTGAGGAAAGTCATAGTAAGGTCATCGAACAAAACGAATGCCCCCCTTGATAACTCTATATACCATTTCGTTGCAGGCCAGGTGAGGGTGCATTGAAATATCCTTAAACGGATTGAGTTGCCATGTAAGGAATTGGAAGAGAACCAAAGGTGAAAAGTAGTGACATGTTCACTAGGATCTTCTCCTGCTTTGCCCTTGAACTTGGGAATGTCTGAGGGAAGCTTGTTAGGGACAGCTGGCCAAGCCGGGTCATGAGATACCGAATCGTTCATGAGTCTCGATAAGTCAGGTAAGTTTTACGTTGCGAGGAAAGGGAACCTAGGTTGAGCTGGTCTATGCCACTCTCCTCGATAGTTCTGGTTCATATAAGGCTAACTACTGTAAATACCATGGCCTTGGCCATAATATCCTCCTCCCGTTTGACCTGTGTAGGGTTGCATGGAAGCATTATGATGTGGTGTACCTTGAATATGTGGTGCTATAAAGCCATAATTAGAGGAGTAAGCAGGTTGTTGATACCTGTACCTATAGGGTTGATAGTTCTGTCCATATTGCAGTCCATAAGATTGTCCATGAGAAGCTCCATAAAGTGTCCCATGAGAAGCTCCATAATTAGGGATATGGGGAACTCCTTGCGATGGACCGTGAGACAATCCAGAAATAGGAATATGACCTCCCGAGACAACAAGAGATACTTGACTCTGAGATACTACCGTGCAAGCAGTTGCAGTACAAACATGGCTAGTAGCAATATTCTGGCCCGAAGGACCACGTGAATGAGGGGGAGGAAGGGTTGTCAAAAATGCATTCGAAGGAGTAGGATTTGAGGATGAAGGGACATGTGAAGGGATGTAAGTGATGTTCCCTATGGTCACTCATCTCAGTTCTGGTATTCGCATATGACTACTAACACTAGGTCTAGGACGGACATGTGAGGTAGCTTCCACCACTGGGATGGAAGGTGCAATGTGACTAGTGCTCCCAAATATCTTTGCATGGAAAGGAATAGGAGTGCCCCTAGGCGTAGTGCTAGGTTCAAAACAAAAAATAGAAAATGCAATGACAAGAACATTCTCAAAAAATTCAAACTAAAAAATGTCTCTGGTCAGAAACAGGGGTGTATACAGACTCCCGAAGCATCCAAGAAGACTCAGCAATTATACAAACTCACCCAGCAATGCTTAATCTCCCCCTAGAAGGAAAAACTCAAGGCATATGCAACTGTGTGCAGAAAACCCACGTATATACGCGGATATCCTAGTAAAAACTGCGTGTACACGTGACTGTGAAGACAAAAATTGTGTACAGTATGAAAAAGAGATAGAAAAGAAGGTAAACAAACAAGCTGAGCCAAAATTTACTCCTATCAAACACTACTAGGAAAAAATGCCCCTAGACCTGACTCAGAAACAGAGAAATTAGAGCAATTCAAGAACATTGAATGCCGATAAAACTCCCAAAGGAAATGACTAGGAACTCCCCAGTATGGTCGCCAATTCTATTACAGAGAAAACTTCCTATGGCTTGGGGTACCACAACAGACAGGGTAACCGCATAAATCAATCATTTCCCATATGCAAGAGAAACAAAACATCTAACACTAAAGGATCTCGAAACATACCTTATTCTAGATGGTTGATGTAGATCCCCATTGAGCTTTTCCACTCTTGCTTGTATTAGCAATTTGCTCTCTCAACATTCAGCAAACAGAACAAGCATGCTATATAATGGTGTTAGAACTACTCTAGCATATATAATCAATAACATATAAGCATTTAAAAGCATCCATGGATTCTATACTCATTTAAATACACATTATTGGACAGGAAAAGATATTTCTATTAATATAAATAAGAGATTACAATAGTGACAACCTCTGTCGGCACGTCTGCGAACCGGAGAAACTGAGTCCTCCACTTGGGCCTCCACCACTTCAATCCTCCATCTCTTGATAGCAAGCTCACAAGCAGAGGAAATCTTGGGAAGAACACAAAGTGCTCCAAGGGACAAAGGGATGCAGACTCAAGTATAAGCTTCGGCAACAATGGACTATAGTTTTCTTGCTCGTCAATTCCTCTCTTTTCAATGTATCCAAAGGGTTCCTTATATAGTGCTTCAATGGGGTAATGGAAGGTCAAATCCGAGCGATCTCAAGGCATATGGAAGGCCNCGTATATATGCGAGAATAGGTTTAAAATTCGTGTATAGCAAATAATGCATGTTTCTAGGGATGATCTTGGAAACATCAAAGGTACAAAAATGGTCCATGGGGTCCAAAGAGTTTGCAAAGGAACAAGGAAGGCCATAAATGTGTGATCCACCATGTATGGTAAAATCAGTTGTAACACTTACAATAAATAAAATAAACATTAAATAATTCTAATATCTATGATAGCTTACCCTAAATTCTCACCGCCACCATGATGCATGATATTCTAAGATATAAGACACATTGGCCTAACCCCACAATCTGGTATTCTAGGGTAACGTTTATAACATGTGTTTGGCACTTATTCTATTTCTAGACATGTGCCAAACACCCTACCTTAGCATGTCACAATTTGTCCAACACATTCATGTGAAAAAGGAAAACTACAGGAGGGAAATACCATCCAAGAAAGGAATTTCACTCTTATTCTCATGAAATGGCTCTAACAATATGCAAGTTAAGGAACAAAACAAGATTTGAATGGATTCCTGGAGATTTGAAGGGATCCTAAGTTTGTCATTTCTCCAACATTATCATTCAAGAGGGAAAATCCATCCAAAAGGAAAATTCACTTTCACTCTCATAAAATGGATCTAAATAGCCTACAGGTTAAGGAATAAAATGGATTTTAAGGGATCCTAAGCTTGCCATTTCCCTAATAGTAACATTCTTCTTCATTCATATTGAAAAGATCATGGATTGATCATCAAGTGATGCTGCTAAATGTAAAAGAAAATGGAAGAGTGGTGGTGTTGGTGTTTCTAATAACATGCTTCCTCTCCTTCAATTCCATCTATTATTGTTATTGCTTGATGTATGGAAAGTGGTGCTTCCAGTGATATAAATAATGTTGCTACAACAAGAAAGCAAGATTGAGAAAGCGAATACCTTCTATGGAAATACGTAGCTAGAAAACATGGGCCTATTGTAAAGCTTGTTGGGGGAGGAAATGTTGTTTGGACATATAATTTATACCATGTGAAAATCAAGAGAACCTACTACCAAGTTAAGATCCATTTGTTGGACCTCAAGGAGAAATGAATTTGAGTATGTCAAAAAGTGTGTCTAGTTGAATGGAAAAATACAACAAAAGAGGATTGTATTGGGTCAGGGAGGGTGGGAGAAACAAGTAGGACTAGTGGTGTTTTTTCAACCTCAGGGGGTTGTCCCTAAGAGATCTAGGTCAAAATATCAAACATTTAAGATTGGATAAAACTTCGAATACAATAATTAGCTTTTTCCCTACTTAAAAATGTAACTCTAAGAGAAAATCAACAAACCAAAAGGAATATTGGCATTCAAATACGCCATGCAACATAAAATTATATGTCAAATTGTGATTGGGACTCACATTTATAGTGGTAAGTTGCATATCTAAACCAAAAATTGGATAGAAACAAAGAACAAAAAGGATTAGTGTGATGCCAAAGCACTCCCTTGTCACCTTGGTTGGACCAGTTCCTTTAGTAGTTGGGTTATGGAGGAAGGAAAAGAGGAAATATGTAATCCCAATGTTCCAGGTAAGAGGTTTCTTTGATTTCCCAAAGATATCTATGCATTAGAAATTCCAATAATACATCCACTAGAAAATTTGTAAGTCAACTCTTAAGTCCAAGAAGAAGACACTCCTATGCTTCTACTAACTCTCTAATGTGACCCAAAAATGAAAGACTCAAAAAATACTGATCAACACCTAAAAGGATAAGCTCGCCATCTGTGATAGAATGAGAATGCGAGAATACATTATTGATTCTCATTATTGAAATAGGTGGAATAATAAAGTGGTAATAATGACTCCCAATATGGGGTGTCTTAATCACTGTTGGATTAAAGAATGTAACAAACTTGGGAATTGTGCCCTTTGTGCTAAGGACGGTGAGTCATTCATCTAGTGTTGGACTTGGTTCATGTGCCAACACTAGAATGAGAGTCCTCCTGACAAGAAGACTCTTATTTGTGTGGATTATCTTGCTATGGCCTTTTTTGCTTTATGTATTTTCCTTTCACTAGGCTTGTGTTTGTGTTTCTATGGTGCATTGTTGTTTTCCTTTTCTTTTTTTCATTAGATTTTCTGTTTATTAGTTCTGAGTTTTGTTTTTGTCGATGCCTGTGTTTTTGGTCTGGGTTTGTATGATGCAAGAGAGTAAAACTTGTACATGGATGGACTTCTTCAGTATTTTCTATTTTTCTCTCGCTAATTGAAGATCCCCAATTCAATATGGAGTTCAGGTGATTATAAATAATATTTTTCAAAGGCTACGTTCAAGTGGTTTCCATGCTTTTATTATAAGGGTTTATGTAATTAGAGGGATTCAAATGTGTTTTGAGAGACGGATACATCACAGTTGCAAAGTCTATAACCGGATCAATATGAATGTGTTTTTTCTGGAAATTGTAGAGGATTGGTTTTGATAGAAGCTTAGTTTTGATGCTGCTTCAGATGATTCTTATTTAAATACAACTATAAAATAATAAACCTGAGTAATTTTACCAACTCCGCACTTATATTTCATATGCAGTTATGGAACGATGTTCTATGCAATACAAACATAGATATAGTTATTAGGATTTTGTTTTTATATTTTGCATTTTTGCACCGAAGATGTGCATTCTACAACCCAGTAGGGGAGAGATGTGTAACTCCTTCCACACTCATCCTAAATTTTACACATGTCGTTTATAAAAACTAATAAAATGTTATTAAAAATAGCATGTCGTCTTAAATTAAATTTAAATTATTTAGAATTTCATATATATATAACAACATAAATTAGATAAACTAAAAGCATAAACATTGGATTACATATTTCCTCAACATTTTCACTCTAAAAAAAAGGTTTGCACCTTGAGAAATTTGATCCCTCTCGGTGCTTGGTAGATCCCCTTTTAGATGGATCTATGCTAGTTAATTAACTTTACATTTTTATATGCATCATAGTGTAATTACACTTTTAAACCCTAAATAGTGACATGGTCTCCTTCAAGTACTCATATTGTAATAAATTTTCAAGGCACCATACCTAAGATGGGACCCTACTATTTTCTTTTGTTATTACATTTAAGAATAAATGGAAAGAATAAAGAAATTAAGTAATTGAAATATGGACATATCAGAATTCCATTGACTATAAAAAAAGTATTGGCCCTTAACCAAAGAATGAACTTTTGGAACCAATCTCTATGTATTTAGCATTGTATTCACTACTGTCAAAGCCATATTAGTTTGAAAATATTGCATTCCAATTAGTGCCAATCTATTACTTTGGAATGAGTAATCGCCAATAAATTAACTATTACACTTACCATATATGAGCTTGAACTTACATGTCTTACATTTTTCACAGTTGGCGTGACAAAACACTTGATTTCTTACATCTATCTGATTATATTTCCAAATGTAGATTGTGAGTTCATCCAAACTAGATTTGACAAGCATGCCACCCTAGTCAGATTCCTTCCCAAGGAGATCATTATACTATGTTCATACACAATTCTTCTTTGAGTCCACATGACTTTGCTTGCTCTGCATCATGTGTATCCATATCTGCATCTTGTGTACATCCATATCTTCAGTATCATTCAAGTTGGACTGAACAATGCTAGTAGAAATCCTTTATCTTCTTTCTATGATTTCTTGAATACCGAGTCAATGTTTACTAAATATTCCTATGTTCATGTCTACCTTTTAGAGGAAGCTATCATCGCCTATTGAAGTTAGAGAAAGTTGATCTTCCTATGCTTGGAAATTAGTTGTATGATGCAGAAGATAAATGCATTTGCAATGCAATTCTAGGTGCAGACAGCAAATGATGGTTTCTTACAGGGCATGATCGATTATATTTAAAGAAAATCCCATGTGCATTACATTATGTGAATGTCCATAGAATATCTCTCTAAAGGATATTATGCCCTATGTTGCCTACTTCTATAACCTTAAATAGTTCTATGCCATGTGACTATTATAGATATTACCTTAAATAGTTCTATGTCATGTGATTATTATAGATATTGGGAAAAAGAGGGTATCAACCATAATAATTGTAGAAAAAGGTTTATGGAAGATTCATTTCTGCATATTCTCCAAAAACTAGTGATTGTAGATGTTACCAAACCACATGCGATATGTTAGTAATCCATCAATTTCATGCAAATGTATATGTATGTAATCAACTCTAGACTATGCGTAAGTCCAAAATCTTGGCCCTCCTCTCCCCTCGAAGAAAAATGTGATTCTTACCTGATCTTAATGAACCTATAATTGATCAAGATACATTTTAAACAGACAATGATTCATACATAAATCTTGTGAACTTGGCGATGCCCTTAAGGAAGTTAGAACTTGCAAAACTAATTCCATCGAAGATGGGCACATTGCATTCTAAATGAATTCGCTTTATCTAGCAGTAGATAGGAGTAATAATTCTCTTGCTATACTAGAACAAGGACATATTAGTATTGATTTGTGTGGAATTGCTTCCTCATTGTGTCCCATTCCATGTAATAAGTCCATTGATGCAATCACCCTCTTTTGAAAAATAGGTTTGGAACTTCATTGAAGATTTTGTTGTCCCATAGTGTCAATGTGAATGATAATAAAAAAATTAATATTTCACTACTTCCACCATGTGATGTTCACAACTTATTTTTTATATCAAGTTCATTGGATACTTTATCTCAGGGGTATTTTCAAATATCTTTTGCAAACAAAACATCTCTTGAATATGTATATTCGACCCTCTTGGAGCCAAGTTAGAGTTGAAAGTCCACATGGACTTGGTTGGGTTTGGGACATATTAAAATGGCAATGGAGTTAGAGTAACGGAGGTGCTAAAGGACTCTTTGTGGAGGATTAATGGAGTTACCAGTAATGGAGGATTAAAGGAAATTTGTGTTATTTTTATAATGGAGGTGCTAAAGGACTCTTTGTGGAGGATTAATGGAGTTACCAGTAATGGAGGATTAAAGGAAATTTGTGTTATTTTTATAAACCTTTGCTTGTACTTTGAATCTCAAATGCTATTGATTTATGATGTTTGGACTAATATACGAGTGGCTATATTAACTGTATTTATTGTTTTTTTCATCCTCTTGTTTGTTATAATGGTTTCATTAAATAATAATAATATAAACACAAAAGTATAGTTTTTGAAGTGGGATATTGATAATGAGAAGGAGAAGTAGGAAGCCTAGGTTGTAGGTTTTATGTGTTCTCTCTATCCTCACTTTTACACATTTTTTTCATGTCCATTGTGTTGCTTACCAATACAAATTCACAGCAATCTAGCATTGTTTATGACATATTTTTGCAAACTTCTCATACTATCTATGTTTTATCTATGTTTTATTTGTGTAATGTTTACTATTGGACACATTTGAATGGAAATATATTCAAATTGCTTCACATGATTAAAATGATTAAAAAAGTTAACAACATATATCATATTTAAATGGTTTTAATAATTTCACTCTCTAACAACCACCTAACCACCTATTATTGCACCTTCTTAAGGCAATTGCTAGCATGATCTTGAAAGGCAAACAAAAAAATCATTCATTTTCATGATTAAAATGATTAAAAAAGTAAACAACATACATAATATGGTTTTAATTATTTCACTCTCTAACAAAAAAAATCATGAAAAAATCATTTTCATGACTAAAATGATTAAAAAAGTTAACAACATACATAATATTTAAATGATTTTAATAATTTCACTCTCTAACAACCACCCCTTCTTAAGGCAATTGCAACATTAATTGCTAGCATAATGTTGGAAGGCAAACAAAAAATCATTTTCATGGTTAAAATGATTAAAAAGGTTAACAACATACATAATATTTAATTGGTTTTAATAATTTCACTCTCTAACAACCACCTATCGCACCTTCTTAGGGCAGGGCAATTGCTAGCATAATCTTTTTGGAAGGCAGACAAAAAATCATTTTGCAGAGTTCTTCGAGTTCTTCTGACTGAAATTTAGAAGCAGATCGTGGTACATATAGTCCACAAATACAATTCACTTTTTGGACTACTTTGCAGTCTTGACCTTAACAGAATGCATTTTGTAATAGATTACTTTGAATGCAGCTTTCCGCAAGATTAAGGTAAAAGTGAACTGAAAGGGTAAAACCCATATCAAATGACTGAATCTACAGCTTTTTCTCTGTGGTGATCCTCGGGATGAAACTGTTATCACATGCAGTAATAGCGTTTACATTATCTTCTGGCGCAGTCTGCGGAACTTTAACTCCACCTCCACCTCATCCTGTAGATGATGCTTTTAACGGTCACTTTGTCCCAGAACAAAATCTGCAAACTTCTAGCACAATATTAGGTTTTGCACTCCATGAATGCTGCTGGCATTCAAACAAATGTCAGAGATATCAAAAAATAAAACGCTCTAAGAAAACAATATATTGGTATATCTAGCATATAAAAAATCAAAATGTAAATATCTCAAGAAGAGAGACACGTAGCAATGTTTTATAGATTTTGGTAAGGAAAGGGCCATAAACACCAACATTAAATACAAAGGATAACCATTATCATATGGAGCTCCCTTCAGGCCAATAGAGGGTAACATGTAGAAGAAACCAGCTCCCGCATCAACCATTCGGCTAGCCTATGGCGTTCATTCCTTCATAGAAAAGCCGGACGGATGAGTCGGCAGCAGATCGACCTTCATGAAAGCCTCCATTTGACCCCAGAGAGCTCCATTCTATACAGAAATCCAAGATTTAACAAACCGCCTGCCAACTGAACAGGCAAGATGATTAAATGATCAAGGCAGAGTGGCCTGGGGGATTTCCAGGGTCCAAACTCCTTAGTTGGGCACCTTCCATACCTATGCACCGGGTGAGCTTGTTATATAGACAGGATCAAGGCAAGATTCAGTCAGACTTTGAAGCAGCGTGAAGCACGCAGTTAGGATTTAGGGTTTAGGATTGACTGAATTATAATGAACATCTGCCACGTTACAATAGTATCTTACAGTACCCGAGAGAATGGCAAGGCATCTAAGTGTGAATTGAATTTTCCAGTTATTGGGAGCTACAATTAATTTGTCTTTATTGCTTTCAACTTGCCTGTCAGAAACCCTAAACAGCATTTGCTTCCACATGGAGACCAGCAGGTTCAATTTTATTTGTTGTTTCATTCTCCATTCATTTAATTTGTCGAATCCTTCATAATGCTCAGGGAATTCCAATGCCAACAGAAGACTGGTGAGTAAACCATGTTGGAAAATAATATTTAAATATGCTTATTATTGCACTAACGGCTATCGAGATTTTTGTTTTTTCTCTCATTTTAATGCCTGAGAGGACGCTGGAATCGTGGTTCAGCTGCATGTAGCACGCGGGGATGGCCATTAATATTCCTCCCGCAATTTGCATTGAGAATCGAGACTCTGGGGGCAAACTGCATTGAGAATTGCGACTCGGGTATTTCTTTGCATGTGAAGCGCCCTTAACTGCGCCGACAAACAGTTAAAAACATCATTGAGGACTCGAAAAACGAAACATCAACTTATAAAAGCAATTTTACAGTCCATATTTAGGCGGGTCTGTTTTCGTGACTAATGAAATACAGATTTAGATTTACTGTTCATCTCACAGCATAAGCACGTGTCGATTTATATAGATCATTATAACAAAATTTCGACAACACCATTGAATTATCTCTCCAACCCCTGTACCATAGGTACAAAAGGTTAGATGAATGTAATTGGATAGCAAATTGGGTGTTGACACGTCCCAATAGCCAAGAGGGTGTAGGCAAGGTTGCTACAGTGTAATGATGCAGAGCAAGTAAAGACAACTAGAACGCCCAGCTTTTCTGCAAAATTTTGAGAGAAATGCTCTTAGTATAGAGCAAGTCTACGAAGGATGCCATTTGTACATGTGAAGTTAAGTTGGGTGTGGCTTACGGAGCTCGCTATGAATGCTTAGTAATTGGAGAAGGATGAGCATTGAAGGAGCCAATTGTTCGCATGTTGGAGGAAGTTTCTAGAAGAGGTGTTGGGGTGCTTTTATGTTAATTTAGGTTTAGATTTTTGTTTGTTAACAAAGTCTAAGATATCGACTCGAGAGAGTATAACTTCGTTGCAATACTTGCCACGCAGATGAGGTCTCACCTGAGATATCTATGGGAACTGTCATAACTAGGTTTTTACACTGATGTCATCGGATTTTCTTATCATAACACGACGGAAACCAGGGAATAGACTTATGTCTTCATACATACATCATTAAAGAGTATAACATATTGATCTATTAACATACATAACAACATATAGTTTATATTATTAAACACACATTAACATTCCATACCACTTATATCATTTAGACGCTCGACACACTTAAAGAGATTCATTCACGTCAGATATTCATTCAATCATAGACACAGAGTTTAATGTGAAAACTCATCCAAGAAAAATCACAAAGGCGTTCTTCATCTAGCATGAGTAATATTTGAACGCCTTTGGTCTGTGCACATAACGTGCAAACTCTTTTTTAGATATTCTTTACAATCAATGAATTCCTTACTTGTCTCATGCTCTCTGGTTTTGGTCTCTCTCTATTTTTCGCTCTTCTTTTCCTAATATTTTCTATTCTTCCATTTTCTCTACTCTCTACCATCTCTCTGTCGTCTGCACACAGCTTGGATCAACTTTATAGGATTTTACAATTCTTGTTTTACCCGTCGACTGATTCTCAACTGTCAGTCGACAGGTTCTCTTACTAATTTAAGACATCCCATTACATCTAAAAATAGGCACTATCGGCCCAATTTGCAATCATGCTTTATTCCCAAAAGTAGACTATCATTCTAACTAGATCTTTACCAAAAATAGGTTGAACTCCTCGTTTGGACTTGATTTTCTCCTCTTTTGTCGCACCTTCTTTCGTCGTGATCTTTACTCGTCTTGTGACTATAATTTTCATCTTTTCGACATAAATTATGTTTATCTTTTCTTGTCTTTTCCTAGGGCCAACAAGCCCCCAACAATCACCTGTGGCTCGTCCCTAGCCAATTTAGTCTGAAACTTTTGTTGGTGCAAGCTTGTTATGAAAATCTTGAGATATTTTCATTATGGCTTTTGCTTCTTATCGCGCCTCTTCTTGGACTTTCTGCAATTGTTCTGCAAATTTGGAACTGATATGTTCTGAAGTTGTTACTTTTGTCGCACCCAATACCTGTCGCACTTTTTCATGAATTGGGTGGATTTTTCCTGTATCTTCCATTTGCAAATCTGCAACACGATTTGTTTGGTATTGTTGTTGTGTATGTAGTCTTACTACTTGTTGTTGTAAGCTTTTCAATTTTGCAACCTTGCTCATTTTTTCTACAGGCGACAATTTCTTCAATTCAACCTTTAGTTTATTAAACTCTGGTTCAGTAGTGTGAAGTTTTTCTCTAACCTGCTTCAATTCTACATCATCTATCAAGGCTTCCCATGACTAAGAAACGTGTTCATATGCATTGGCATAAAGCGCTTCGACCTCCTGAATTTTCGGTGCAACTTCCTTTACTACATTACATTGATCTTCCAATGCCTCAAGAGGCGTACTAGAAGTCATCTTTATTTCTTGCTCTGCTACTCGTTTGTGGAGGTTGTCATCTACCTCACCAAGTCAAAAAAATTTGGCCTCAGAAACATCTCAGGTGTAATCCCTTCATAAGAAAAATTACTGCAAGTAATCATAACAACTTCATCCAATCGTTTCTTGTCATCCTGCCAAGTTTTTTCTTTTTGCTTTGTCTTTGTTAGCACTATGTTTAAATTTTTTAATTATAAACTTGGAAGGTTTGAAATGTGATATTATTTGAGGAATTTCACAGGAACACCTATCGGGTTATCTGGTTAGCAAATTTCGCCATCAGGAGCCGTCGGATAGGGTGTGGATCCCGATCTATGGAGATAGATCATGTTACAGATTGAAACATGCAGCGGCGGGATAGGCATAAAATGTGTCGAGCTTCAACGGTCCAGCTACCAGGTGATGTAGATGGACGATAAAAAGACATTCCGCCAGTGGGAGATGCGAGGTAAGGTTCGGTCTTTATATTTGCGAAGGCAGATAACGAAGAGAAGTGTTGGAGGGTCAAGAATAACGCAGAGCCGGATTGATGGCCCTAAACGATTTGGCTCAATGAACATGCGCGAAGGGAGAAGATTTTCCAAATCGCGGAATATGTTAAAGGGAGAAAGGGTCGGACGATTGAGATAATGGCGGAAATAGATCTACGGTCGTAGTTAATTCCACAATCTGAACTAGCGCGGGCGATGTCAAGATCTCAATTCATGAAAATTCATAAAGGTCACGAAGATCTACAATCAATGACTCAGGTCGATCTCCCCTATTCAAGTTGTACACGTTGATGTTGTAGAAATTTGATATGAAGAGCTGTTTATCAACGGCTTGGATTTAAAGACATGTGGACAATGAATGTGAAAGGTGTCCAGATTGAATGGTTGAGAAAATATTAGGACCGTAAGGGTCGCGTTAAGGTCGATCCGATAGTAGAAGGGACGTTCTCATGCTTGATCTGCCTCCCTGACAGATTAATCGATCTCCTTGACGCCATTTGAAGCATGTGTACAAGAGAAATCATCCCCACGGAATTGCCATATCACCCAAAGACAGATATCCGTCATGTGGTTGGCGTGTGGAGTTAGGAAAGTATCATGGGAATCTATGAGGTGGAATAGGGAATCCGCTCTCCACACGAAGCAAGATAAGCACGACAAGTAGAACCATTTTGTTTCCTGCGTCACAGGAGTGAAAGAGTGTGAGAGCGTCCAGTCCATATGCCTTGAATCATATGGTCGACCATATAGGGTGACTCCCTAAAATATTTTCCGCAGCAAATAGCAAAATGCTGCAGCAGATAAGGTGACATGACTAGATCTCCAGCAGGTAAGGGATCACTCAGCTCATTCCCTCACACATGTCACCACCAAGCTACTCGACAACAAAATGTGCGAGAATGTTGACTAGTCATCCCAAAGTCCAGTCTCCCAGTCCTATATAACACCACCTTTCAAAGCCATTGAAATGCATAGCATGAGCTAGTATAGAGGCAAAGCCCAAAGTGTCATTCTGCTACAAGTCCCTAGAGTTCTGAGAAGTTGGCGATGGCAATCTGGATCGAGAAGCTTGTCATCCTGGGTGTGTTAATCATTGGTGAACTTGTTTCCACACTCATCCGTTGTCCTATTTTTTCATACCAGGGATAACACCAACCATCGGGGCGCAGACATGAAGTGCTTTGAGAGATACACCTATCTTTTGATAGCCACACCTCCAGGTGCGCATTGCCTGGATACTCACATCCCGTGAGTGTTTTTCCAGGACCCCCTGATACCATCGCTACCTCCAAAGCTTCTGCACATGAGGACAGTCTCTCGCAGGGAGCGATTGTTCAGGCTAGAGCATCAAGGGTCCAATTCCTGCACTACCCTCTTTATGAAGTCCACTTACCAAAGGTGGTGGGGAGGGTGGAGGCGCACTCCATTGTATTTCCTATAGGAGATCTCGCCTCATAAAAGGTGGGGAGTACAAGGATGACAAGCCACTGCAGAGGCTTGTTTTTTCCATAAGCAATGAGACCCTTATTCTAGGCCCCTCATCTAATAGTGTTACTCGGAGAGGGGAGAGTTGCAAAGAAGGCTGAGCAAGTAGGGGATACAAACTGCCTTGCCAGTTTGCATCCATGCAGAAAGGTGCCTTTGAGCACGGAGGTGACACAAAGGGAGAGGTAGAAAAACACGTTGCTGACTCAACAAGCCAGCTAGAGGTTTCGAACTCAGTCAGTGATGACCCACCTGAAAAGCAACCTGAAGACATCATTCTTAAGATCAACAGGCTCAGCAATAGAAACATCGTGCTGCTACCCACACCGAGCACGCGCACTAACTCCATAATGTATGTTAAATATATGTAAAGTGTGGCATAAGTACCACACTCTAGTTGTTAGTTTTGATGGTGACTGTAAACAGTCCAGGTCCGATTTCGAGGACTAGCCTCAGGGATTTGAGATAGTATAAATAGGCTCTCCTCGGAGGGGAGAGGGGTTGGGAATTTTCAAGAGCAGAGGCTCTCCATTGTAATATGTTTTCAATTTTCCAGAGTTGACTAAAATTGTAGAGGCGGAATGATAAAATCCCATGGCAGAGATTCCGGTGCCACCTCTTTCTTCAACAAGTAACTTTCTTTACGTGAATGTTTATCTTGTTTTCATTTCAATTTGTATTTTATTTCATGTTTGGACATTACTGTATATGGGCCATAATTCATCTCACATGCTATAGGTCCATTGTTCAAGCATTTTAAACATTTTATTCTAAAGTCTTGCAGAATTCACCCTAGTTAGGTGCTTTGTTTGATGGGTTGTCTCCCTCTGTCTTCTATTCCACCTACTAATGCCTCCAGATTGAAGAAATAGTGTTTGTCTTGCCTCTATCCACAAACCTTCATAATTTTTCCCCCTGCAACATGTGTCAAATCTGATAGTTGACTCCATGGCCCAATGGTCTTCTCCACGAATTATCCCGCCAAACATTATACAACAAACTTTTCCTATTCAGAAATCGGACCTTTTAACTGTCTTTGAATGAATACTTTCAGTGTGAAAACCTTGTAAATAGTGAGAGATCCCTCTCTGATTGTATTGGGTCAGAAATATAGTCTAAAGTGGTTTTGCTGTTACCTCGGGATATGCGTTTCACAACCTGGGTACGTTCTGAGTTCTAACAAACTGGCGCCATTGTGGGGGACGAAGGTTCAAATCTTTCTTGGCTATGAATGACATGGTTTCAGATTTGATTGTTGATGGTGAACAATAGTCAGAACATCAAGAAGGTTGTACATCATTCAGTTAGCGACTCCATTCTCAAAGAATCTAGCTTTCGGTGACTCCATCAGTGATATGATACAGAGATCAAGCTTTCAAAGAAAATTGGTAGGCCCTACTGATGAAATGAGCTCATTGAAAAAGTATAGAAATGCATGATCAAAGGATAAGGTACCCAAGTTACAATTTCCTCCTAGATGCCTTGTCCTTCTTTGTAAATTTTTTACTATCTATTCCTAAGCTTGTCAAAACAATTTTTCATTATGCATTACACTTAGAACAAAACCATGAATCTACTCATGTATATCCTTCTTTACGAACTGAAAGTTTTCCATCGCCTTGTACATTTGATTTTGACCAGGATATTTCATTTGAACCACATGACCTTAAAGGCCACCCTTGTGAGCCTCATGAAACCACAACTAACAATACTTCCATTCCACATAGCTTTGTTTCTTCCGATATCCCACACTAATACCGACCACTCCACTTACCTCATATTCTCCATAATTTCCCTACAAAGCACTACAAGTACCTTCCTAAGTTTGATGGAGAATCCAAGAACCTTACAGCTGAAAAACATGTACAAGCCTTTGAGCACTTCCTTGACCTTTTTGAAATAGAACATGTTGATGTCTGGATGACAGATTTTTCCTAGTCTTTGCAAGGAGATTCTAAGGAATGGTTTAAACACTTGCAGCCTGGATCCATCAGCACTTGGGAAGAACTTTCTGGCATCTTTTTAGAATTTTGGGGTGAGATAAGGCCATGGGACCAAATACTTTCAGAATTCTATTCCCTTAAGAAACAAGAGAATGAAACCATGTCTAGTTTTAACAAGAGATTTGCAAACTTTTACTATAACATGCCAAAAGGGGTCCAACCCTTTTAAAATGCTGCTAAGATTCACTACTCAACTTCCTTTCCTCCTGATATGTCATTGCTCCTTTTGGAGAGAAAGTTAGTCACACTGCAAAACATGTTTATTGATTGTTTTGAGGTTGAAGATAATCTCAGGATGTCTAGAAGATTTTCAGACCAAGACAGTGGTGATAAAATGGAAAAGAGATTAGACTTGGTTGAACAACATAAACAAAAAGAAACATTCTCTATACATTTCGAACCCTCTCATAGTAAACAGAAAAATGATCATCCCAGTGATATAAAAAAGGATGACTCTGCTAATATGTGTTCCGAAGGGTGTAATCAGCCTATTGAAAATTCTGTTAGTGGTGATTTCAAAAGGTATTTTGGAATTCCCATATATGATGAATATGAAGATGAATGCATGGATGTTGTACCTACCAAACTAGCTATAGAATTGAGGTTTATTAGTAAAGAGAAACTGACTACGATCCAAAATCAAAAGGCTGAAAAAATATAGGAAAATGAACATGTTGAAGGTGACAGTTTACCTTTGTGTTATTCTTCATTTGAACTGATAAGGCATAGACTTAAAGCCTCCAAGAAGAAACAAAAAGTTGAGGATATGGTACATTTCATGAACTTGTTTGAAATAGAAAATGATGAGGATGAACAATCATCCCGTCAATCTTAGCTAATGGATAAATCAGTGGTTTGCAATGAGGCATTGGATCACAAAGAAAGAGGTGAGGGTTCCCAAATTAATGCTTCTTTTAATCTTTCACTTTCAAAAATTTCATCTCATAATGAAGGATTGTGTTTGCTTGGTTATGTTAGAGAGAAGAATGATATTTCTGTTGAAGCATATAAGGAAGGTGGAGTTTTAAATTCATAAAATTTGAATGAAATTGTGGATATTTCATTTGAAATCAAGACCGAGAGTTCCTTTCAAAGTTATTTTGAAGATCAGTTCGACAGTATGCTAGAGGAGTTACATTTTGGACAGCTCTCCTCTGGTAAGCAAAGGACAGTGATATGGATTTATGCAGGAACACAACAGAATACACAAATAACCATAGAAACAAATATGCAGCGGAAATAACACTTCATTTCATTAATCAATAACTGAAACTAGTTTACATACAAAATGGAAATAAACTAGTTAGAGTGCTGGTAGCTTATCTCTGAGAAGAGATGTGGCGGCTACATGCCTCTGAACTCTGTGTTACAATGAGGCTCAAAGGCCTATATATTATTGAGAAACAATGGAAACCCTACACATCAAAAAACCTAACCCTAGGAGCTGAAACACCTTAATGTGGGCCCCGTTGGTTAATTTGGTACATCAATTTCTCGGGGTCGTAACTTTAGCATACTACCTCCGTTTGATGCACATGATACATCGTTAGAAATATCTATTTAAGGAATACATCTAGAAATGGAAAATATCAAGTCCGAAATGGACTCATATTTTCCAAACCATTCGATGCCGAAAAAACATCATTTAGGGCCTCAAAACAACTCCGAAAGTTTAGGACCCGAAAACTGCCAAAAATAGTAAATTTTGCTACAATTAAGGAAACTGGAAAATTGAAAGAAACAATGGTGGGGGTCCAAGAGAAATAGGTGGGTGGCCACCAATATCTTCCTAGGTCATTCCTCCCCCCTTACGAAGAAATGGTCCCCATTGCGTTGAGTTCCTCCATGAGATGAGGAAACTTATGTTGAACTTGGTCCCTGGTGAGCCACTTTCCCTGGTGAAGAAGTTGGCCTACTTTGACAACTTGATATAGCTGGATCTTCTGCTGGTGGGTGTTCTTGACCTGTGTGTCCATAATCCGATCAGTTGTGGCTTGTTCCATGCAGTCGGGGTTTGACTCTGTTGGTGTGAGTTGTTCTACCACGTCTGATGTGTCCAGTAGAGGTGGAAAGTAGGGCCGAAGGCGGTCCACATTGAACACCGGGTGCAGACCAAGGAATGGTGGAATACTGAGCTTGAAGGAATTGTGCCCAACAGCCTTGGTGATGGTGTATGGCCCATATCAGATCGGGCGAAGCTTGCGGTGGGGTCCAGCGAGGTGCTCCTTCTGCAGAGGTAGCCACACTTTGTCGCCCACCTGGAAGTTGTGTTGCACCCGATGTTGATCATGTCGTTGCTTGTACTTAGCATTGGATCTATACAATATGTCATGAACCTATTGGTGAATGTGCTAAATGTGCTCAATGAAGTTGTTTACCTTGGAAACTTCAGACTGGCTATGAGCTAAATCAACCTGAGTAGCTGCAAATGGCATGGATACGTCAATGGGACATAGTGGCTGGAATCCCAAGCCCACCTGAAAGGGGCTATGGTTGGTTGAGCTGTGGAGGGCCCGGTTATAGCTGTGTTGTACATAGGGGATGTGCTCATCCCATGTGCGTAGATGCTTTGAGTTGTACATGCGCAAAATGTGTATGATCATTTTGTTGACGACCTCTGTCTAGCCATCAGTCTGGGGATGGAAAGTTGTGGACTTTGTGAGCTTGGTGTCTAGCATTGACCATAGGATAGACCAGAATGTACTAAGGAACCTACTATCCCAGTCTGAGATTATAGACTGTGGGATCCCAAAGTGTACCCACACTTGTTCAAAGAAGAGTTTAGCAGTGACTTCTGCTGTGATATTCTTCTTATAGGCTGCCATTATAGCCATCTTTGAGAATCTGTCAACAACCACAAACACACAGTCGTTGCCGTGCTTAGTAGAAGGAAGGCTTGACATGTAATCCATGGAGATGGATTCCCAAAGTCGACTAGGGGTAGGAAACGGAGTATAGAGGCCTTGCTTCTTGATGGATGGTTTGGCAATGGCACAGGCAATGCAGGATCAGATGTACTTCCCAACGTCCTGTCGAAGGTTCGGCCAATAGAAATACTTCTGCAGTACTGCCACTGTTTTCTCGACCCTGAAATGCCTAGCGACCTGACTATAGTGCACTTCCCAAATCTTCTTGGCATGCTCGCTTGAAGGAACACAAAGGTGTCCCATGTGACATACTAGTACATCCTGGAGGTGAAATTTTGGAACTGGGTTTCCCTCCAGGAGCGTTTGGTATGTGTGGCTGAATTCTTGATCACTCCTGTAGAGAAGCAACCAATCAGAAGTCTCGTGCCTACAAGAGTTGAGCACAGTCATTATCACCACGATCGGTGGTTGGCTGAGGCAGTCTGCAACATTATTGGTGCTTCCCTTCTTGCACTTGATGTTCAAATGAAACTGTTGTAGATATGTGGACCACTTCTGATGGCGATCGTTCTGTAACTTCCCTTGTGTCTGCATGAACTGCAGGGGTCGGTGGTCTATGTGGATGATCATTTCCTTCCACAAAATGTAATGCTTCCATTGTCGGCAAGCTTGTACAATGGAATACATTTCTTTGTCATAAGTGGGATATTTGTGGACTGTGTCAGACAGTGTCTCACTGTGATATGCCACTATATGCCCTTGTTGAGTAAGGACTGACCCAATAGCATAGTCAGAAGCATCTACCTCGATCTCAAATGGTTGTTGCAAGTCTGGTAATGTGAGCACTGGGGCACAGCAGAGGTGATGTTTCAATTCTGCAAACGCCTTCTACTGAGTTTCTGACCAAAATAATTTTTCTTTCACTCCTCCCTTGGTGACTTGACTCAAGGGCCAAGTGATATGAGAGAATCCCAACACAAACCTGCAGTAGAAATTAGCAAGGCCCAGAAAGCTGCAAAACTCTATTAGAGTAGTTGGGGATGGCCAACCCCGAATGACTTGCATCTTGGTTGGATCCACATGTACCCCACACTCATTAATAATGTATCCCAGATGTTGAACCTGGGTCATGCCAAAAGTGCACTTGTCCAAATTGGCACACAACTTGTGCTGCTGCAATGTTTGGAGGACCTGTCGGATGTTGTCACGTCCCCAACCCTCCGACCGACGAAGAGGATGCGGCGAACACCACAATACAAATGGGAAAACAACCCCATGAACATGGATAAGCATAAACACTGAAATTGAAATCTTAAACACAATGCATATGAAGATGCATAAACTTACAAGCATACACAGGTGCAGAATGAATCAACATTCAATGGAAGAAACAAATACATTACAGCATTCATCATGTTCATTATAATTCATGAAATAGTAGATTAATTACAGAGATGAAATAACAGCAATACTTATCTTTTACTGAAGAATCCCGCAACCAGCTACGTCGCTGCAACGTTCCTCCCAACCATAGGACAGCGTGCTCATCCATCTCTCAGCAACGCTGCCACCCCCGAGATGGGCATGATTCCTCCAAGGATAAGGGTCAATGCAGGCTTACACATAGCCAGGGGACCAAATCAGTCAAACCAACACAGCTGGGTTTGGCAGGCCATCAACCAATCGGCCAAGCTAGCATAGTCCAAGGGACAACCACTACATACCGGCAGCAAAACAACTTCATTCACCACTCTGTGATGAAGGCAAGGACAACCGATGATGGAACCAAACCAGGGATGAAACACAGCTCAAGCCCACCAGGAAACCCTGAGTTGTTCTTGGCCCTAATGTGGCCAAAACAACTCAGCAACAACACCCAAACCAGGGTATATCAGTAGCCCAAAATCACAATGAAGACGATGGCAGCTATGCACAGACCCAAAACAGGGACAACGTTGATGATAGACAACGACTCACTAAGAATCCATAGTGGCCCAAACACAGTTGGACACTACATCCAACAAAACATGGGGAAGATGACAACTCCTGTTCCCCAATGAAATAGCGGAAAATTACACAGTCCGACAATGGAGAGAAAGTCAGAATCTCGGCATGGGCAGAAGGAAACACAACCGCAGACCACAAAAGATAGCATACATGACCATAATCAACAAGGAGACATATACATACCACCAAAACTGGTGTGAACATGCAGGCACACAGCCCTGAGCGTGAATGGCTCCTACACCCGAAAATCCTGGGGGACAGCTGCAATTTCATCCGCTCCCTACGTGAGGAAATCAACGCAGAATTCCTGTGCATGAGGAGAGAGCAGAACGTTTCTCTACGTGAAAATCCCAGCCTGCGCGTGAGAAGAACAGCTTCGCCTATGCGCACGAATCAACAGACCAACGGGAGGAACAACGAACAGACCCCCATCGTGAAACTTCCCTGCCAGGCGTGAGAGCAACAGACCATAATCCTGAAGAGTGGGAAACGTGGGAGAGAAGAGTGAATGCAGTCGTGGGTGGAGTGGGTGTGTGGGCAAGGGACTGACAGTCCTGCCACCCCACTTCCAAAGACAATAACTGCCTCAACCACCAGCAGCCATTCAGTAATAACTCCCCAACTAAGAAAACAAAGCAACAAAGAGGTTGGATAAGACAAGAAAGGTGGCAAACACACAAGGTAGTAACACATGGGTTTGTCCCCCATAGGCCAAGGTTTGACATACCCCACCCCTTATCCTTTGGAATCATGCCCTTTTCATTCAACATTGCACTACCGTAGCTAGTTGTGGTTTTATTTGATTTGATGTGCGTGTGTATATGATGTCAAATTATAAGGTGTTGGATAGCACGACATACCATCGACAACTATCCCCATTGCCGAAGCATACACAACCAAATCGATGGTGGGGTTTTTGCCTTTAGCTCCTCACCGTGATTAACTACATTAAATACATCATGCAAACGAGGTCAAAACTGGGACGTTACATTCTCCTCCCCCTTGGAATAACACTGTCCTCGGTGTTCCATTACATATATACAATACATATACAATTGCACATCAAAATTTCAAAATTTTGCAAATCTGTCCCACGTTCAATCATCTACTTTGAACGATCAAGACCAAGCCCTTCGGCTTCCATGGACTTTTCCTGCTGGTTCTCAGCTTTTAGCTCATCCCGAAGTCTAGGAACTTTGCGGCTATTGCCTTCATCATGTTCTCTCATTGGGCAGTCCCGGCGTAAATGATGTCCTCCGCATCTCCAGTATCTCACTGGCTGCTTCATCTTTACCTACTCAATTTCCTTTGATTCTTCATGCCTGGACCGTTTCTTATCTGGTCACTTGGACAATTGTCCCATTGCTGTTCCACCTTCCTTTCCTTTGCCGATTGCTCCCAGAAGGCTTTTCACCTCCCTTTGCAAACCAATAGAGTCTTGCAAAATATGGTGGTCCATCTCATTCTGCCTTTTTTGTATCTTGAGCATCTCCCCAAGATTCTCTTGGGTCTTGGAAATCACTTGAAGGAGACTTCCAGCTAAGTTCAACAACTTTTGATCTGCTGCCATGACCAATGTGCACCACCGGGTTTCACTTTTCTCCCCTGTGAAATGCACCATTGAAATTCTATCAGACCAAGCATAATATAGACATTAAAATTAGTCTGTTAATTACCCAATTGGCATGACAGTCCAAGTCTCATCAAGGAGGCTTTCATATTTTTCATGCCTTCCCCAACAGGCACATGAGCTCATTCATGTCCATTCCTGGGTAGGGAATTAACCACTCCGGCATTCACAATTTCCTTCAGCAAAAACACACATTCCATTTTCAGTCATACATGCATTCAACAATCTTTTGTTTTTCATAATGCATAAATATATATATATATATATATATATAATCAAAAGGAAAGAGAGAGCAACAAGAGTTTTTCCCTCTTTGTTTTGTTCCATCCTGGAACCCACATCACTGTAGTGGTTTTTCATGCTCTCAGCCTCTTTCACTTTACCGTGAATGCTGGACCAATCTCTCTTGGTCATGACACTTAGTGTCTCCGGTCTATCCCAGACCTCCAAACCATGGAGTCTCTCCACATGGTTTATCTCAATTGCTAGGAACCTCATGGTCTCACTAGCACCCTTTTTTCATTGCCGCTCATTTCGAGCTTTCCAGGTTAATCACAGGTCCACATGCACCCCTAGGATGCTCTCATAGTCCTTGTTTCCAGTGATACCTACATCCAAACATTGAATAAATTCACATGTTTAGTTTATTCTCATCAGTTTTATAAATCATATACACATGTATATTCATAAGCAAAATATTCCAATACTTATCTGCATTGTGCATTTCCTCGTTCGTCCACAGGATCCTGCTTCGCTTTGCAAGCCTTGGGATCGCCTATGGAATTAGATGTTAGGTCACCACGCAGGCTACCCCACAACATCAATTAATTAATGTCCAGCCAGTACATTCTCATGTCAATTGAGCTTGGAACATTTACCATGACCATTTCCAGGTCTAGGATCTACTATGGATCCTCAGGCATATCACAGCCCAACATACACTTACACCAACACACACTTATATCAACAATAACCCTTACTCTGCAACCCCTCACAACAACCATTTACCATTTACCTTTAGGGTGCAACACCCAACTGCACCATTTAGCTTATTAGCACAAGCAATACAAGCAATACAAGCAATACAAGCAAACTTCATCAGCGTTATTGCTCTAAAGCTGTAATCACATTTCATATCATTCACTATCAAGTATTGAGACACCATGAGTGCGTCCACTCCCTACAATGTAATCAATATTGAAAACCCTTCCATGATTCAACATCGAAAAAGTGTGCACTCTCTTCCGGTGTGTGCCATGTAGGCCCTATTCATACTCAAGCAATCGGTCATCATGGAAATAAATCAAAACATGTTCCGCATATGGAATTTAGTAATTAAGCATGCATATTCTTGGCAAGGGTTACATAACACTTATCCATTTTCCGACGCAGTATGCCTTTTATATATACCAGGAACCATCAAGCCATCAAGGAGTTGGGGAAAGGCTAAATGCTAAGCTGGTGAGATTATGGCAGAGCTAGGAACACCTACACCAGAACTAGCCTGACTTCTAAGACACCCACACACACCCAACACAAGGAATTAGTCCCTTCTCTGCTACATAGTCCCTCAGGCCCTGCATTCCCTTCCATTGCTATCCCGGGGTGGTGGAGAAGAAATCCAGCCCTCTAGCTCTGTCTGTGTGGTTTCCAATCACCAGGTTCAAGCAAACCAAGCTCCCATCCCTGCTTCCTTTTAAGTTTCATATACACACATGTCTCACCGACATAATCGATACCATCTCACTCATGTTACTATCGAACATGCAGTGCAGATGAGACATTTCCAAAATGTCCAATGGCGTTTCACCCGAAACCCATTTCCAAGGGAAAACCTTCCCATGAAGTTTGGCTTTTGCAGGCCATCACACATGATCTTACTGCAGTGTGTATCCCTGACACATTCATCAAATAACCAAATAGTCAATCATTACCTGATAATACAATCCAAATTGATTGTTCCATAACCAGGCAATGACGTTAGTACTCAACTTCATTAGGAATTTGCAATTTTATCTACTACAGAAATTGACTTGTTCAATTGTGGGTTTATTGTAAGCAGCACTACTTTGCCCATTATAATTTTATGCTTACTATCATAACATGAATACCCACTTACCATGCGTCCCTCCTGACACCATCTTATACAAGTCAACAGTGATTAGTAGTCATCAGTAATTTCTTAAATCCGAAATTCACAATTCAAATTTAACAACCCATTATGCACACTGACTACTTTCACAACCATGAGACTCTTCTCATAAAGTTTGGCTCTTTTACATGGTAGATTCTGGAATTGGTTAGGGTCTTACCTCTCACTGCCATGCTCGAAATAATCTACCTAAACCTAAGCTTCAGTCAACCAAACACAATCTTATGCAAGCCAATAGTGGCTAGTAGTTGTCGGCAATTTCTTAAATACGAAATTCACAATTCGAATTTAACAACCTATTATGCATACCAACTATTTTTACGACCATGAGATTCTTCTCATACGTGGTATATTCTAGCATTGGTCAGGGTCTTACCTCTCACAGCCATGCTCAAAATAATCTACCTGAAACATGAGTTTCAATCAACCAACACTTGGTAAGTCTAGATGCATATAACCTTTTCATTGCTACAACCATCACTGGAGCATTTTCAAAATTTATAAACTTCAAATATTTCCAGCTGTTAGTCACATCAGTATTATCAAAACTTATTTACCAACATTGCAAGTTATAGTCATATCATTCATGCAATTAAATGAAGTGTTTAGATACTCCTTAATTCACAAGCGTATCATTCATACCACCTTGCTCTCCCATAGAGCATTTCTGGCAACCAATTGATCATGACTATCCTGCGTTTATAACAACCTTTGAAATGGTTCCTGAATTTTCATCAATTCATCATTTTAGTTGTTAGTCATTCAGAATATCACATGCACTCATCTCAATGCATTCATGCAATACATCACAACATTTTCCCTGTGCTTAATTTCCTTGGGCCACTAAGTTCAATCAACATATACAGGAATGAAACCTTCCTATATTCAAACATCCACATGGTATGAGGTCTCTTACCTTTACCACTCCATGGAATTTGTCATAAGCAAACTCTTACCTGCATGGGTTCTACTTACAGCCTTGACATGACCAATTTGGTTGGTCCCTTGCAAGAGTTTGCAGAATTTGCTCACCAACTTTTGTTATGGACTTGTTGCCTTATCTCTTTCTTCATAGGGATGTTGGTCACATTTGTCAGCACCAACAACATATTCATCCGGGTCCATGTCATCGTTGGTTTTTCCACTGGTGCCAACATCAAAACAATGATTATCATTAGTGGTTCATTATAAATGTATAATATTTAATATCCTATGTATAAAACACATATCCTCATGCATTTCATGCATAAAACTTAGGAAATGTAACATAGTTAGCAAGACAGGGTTTTAAGGAAAACTTACCTTTTCAAGTCTTTCATCCTGGCATGGAACTCCTTTTCCACCCAACAGTGGGTTTGACTTCATAGTCCTTGCCACCTCTGGGCATGCAACTGTCCAGATTTGTCCATTTGATAGCAGTGGCCGTCATTAGCACCTTGCTGCTTCATGCTCAGATTCTGGTGACTTACCCTTGTTCCCTGCTAGATAAGCTTTCCAATGCCTATCCACATGCTTCATTCTGACCTCAGATGTGAAACCCACACCACTTCTAAGAATGAAGACTTTCACCAAATCCTTGCATTTTACACACAACTGCATTTTGGACTGGTGCCAACTTAAGCCACCTGTAAATCCACTGAAAGATAGCTGAAACCCCCACTAAAATAGTCGAACTCTACTAAGAAATCCCACTTGGAAATATCCAAATTTCCTTGTTCAGAATCGGATCTCGTTTCCACTAATCGTTCCGCAGAATCGGCTCTCAAAACCACTAATTGTTCCACAGAATCGGCTCTCAAAACCACTAATTCTTTCGCTGTCCATAGGAAATCAGATCTTCTAACCTGTCGGACGGCTTAGTCCTTTCCGTAGCCGCAACCGCGGAGAGCAATCCTTGATCTCCTTCCAATTCTTGCTGCCGTATCGGCTACTCAAACATCTAGCTTTTCTGACGGTTTCCATACTTAGATGAATTTTCACTTCGTCTTCCTTCGTCTTCCTTCTTTCTTCCGCTGCATCGGCAGCTTCATCTCTTATTTGTCGGCGAGGAAGTTCCATCAACAGCCGCAACGGCGACCCAACATCCTCAATCTTCTTTGTCAACGAATTAGTCCCTTCCGCAGCTGCAATGGCGGAACATGATCTTCTTTCTCCTTCCGATCGGCGGCACAACCTGATCGGCATCGGCAGACTTTTCACATCGGAAGTCTAGTGCTCCAGACTTCCGCAACGGCGGGCATTTGAACTGCTATTTTCTTCCGCTAGCCGACGAATTCTTTACTTAGAAGAATTTTAAAAATTCTTTGACGGTGTCGACGGTCGCTTCTCATCGGCAGGCTAGTGACTTTAGCTTCCGCAACGACGGCATGCAAAACCTTATCTTCTTTCGGCGGCAGTCTTGCCTCATCGGCAGGCTAGTGGTTTTGGCTTCCACAACGGCGGCACACCAAACCTTATCTTCTTCCGATGGCCGCTTTTTACTATTTTTCTAACTTTCTGGCATCGGCGGTCTTTCCACAACGGCGGCACTCGATCAACTATTTTTCCGCCGACAATTTCAACACTTAGCCAAATTTCGACTACCGCATCGGCGATTTAGTCCTTTCGATAGCCGCAACGACGGACTGGAACCCACTAAATCCATCCAAAGTGTCGGCGGTCTTTTCGCATCGGAAGACTAGTTCCTTTGTCTTCCGCAACGGCGGATGCTCGAAGAGCTTTCTTCTTCCGATGGCCGACGACTTTCTATACTTAAACGAATTTTTAAACTTAACTTTCTTCATGGCATCGACGGTTGAAGAGCTTTCTTGTCGGACGCTTAGCTGTTTCTCCATCCACAACGGCGGGCGCGCAATCAGCTAATCTCTTCCGACGGACGTCAAAGCACTTAGAAAATTTCTACGAGTTTCCTTCCAACTACTCCCGTCGACATGCCTTCACCTAACTCTTCCACTACGGCGGAAGTCAATTCCGCTAACTCTTCCGCTACGGCGGAAGTCAATTCCACTAAGTGCTCTGATGGCTCAAACACTTAGACAAAAATTTTCAAAATTATTTTCCGCTGCTGCACCTCGTCGGATGGCCTTCTGCCTACACTTTCCGCCGTTTCGGAGGAGCTTTCCACTAGTTCTTTCGAATGTTCAACACTTTGTCAATTTTTTTGAAATTTGCTGCCATCTCCAATTCTGATCTCTGTTGGGCGTAGAAGGTAATTCTACCCTTTGTTAGTTGCTCCTTCTTGGCCCATAGAGGCCCACTGTTGCAACCTTGAGCTCTGATACCACTCTGTCACGTCCTCGACCCTCCGACTGACGAAGAGGACGTGGCGAACACCACAATACAAACGAGCAAACAGCCCCATGAACATGGACAAGCATAAATGCTGAAATTAAAATCTTAAACACAATGCATATGAAGATGCATAAACTTACAAGCATACACAGGTGCAGAATGAATCAACGATCAACGGAAGAAACACATACATTATAGCATTCATCATGTTCATTATAATTCATGAAACAGTAGATTAATTGCAGAGATGAAATAACAGAAGTACTTATTTTTTGCTGAAGAATCCTGCAACCAGCTACGTCACTGCAACGTTCCACCCAACCATAGGCCAGCATGCTCATCCATCTCTCAGCAACGCTGCCACCCCCGAGCTAGGCATGATTCCTCCAAGGATAAGGGTCTACAATAGCCAGGGGACCAAATCAGTCAAACCAACATAGCTGGGTTTGGCAGGCCATCAACCAATTTTCCAAGCCAGCATAGTCCAAGGGACAACCACTGCATACCCGCAGCAAAACAACTTCATTCACCACTCTGTGATGAAGGCAAGGACAACCAATGACGGACCCAAACTAGGGATGAAACATAGCTCAAGCCCACCAGGAAACCCTGAGTTGTTCTTGGCTTTAACGTGGCCAAAAAAACTTAGCAACAACACCCAAACCAGGGTATATCAGCAGCCCAAACTCACAATGAAGACGATGGTAGCTATGCATAGACCCAAAACAGGGACAACGTTGATGATAGAAAATGACTAACTAAGAATCCATAGCGGCCCAAACATAGTTGGACACCACAGCCAACAAAACGTGGGGAAGATGACAACTCCCGTTCCCGAATGAAATAGCGGAAAATTACACAGTCCGACAATGGAGAGAAAGTCAGACTCTTGGCATGGGTAGAAGGAAACACAACCGTAGACCACAACAAACAGTATACACGGCCATAATCAACAAGGAGACATATACATACCACCAAAACTGGTGTGAACACGCAGGCACATAGCCTTGAGCGTGAATGGCTCCTGCACCCGAAAATCCTGGGGGACAACTGCAATTTCATCTGCTCCCTGCGTGAGGAAATCAACGCAAAATTCCTGTTCGTGAGGAGAGAGCAGAACGTTTCTCTAGGAGAACAGCTTCGCCTATGCGCACAAATCAACAGAACAATGGGAGGAACAACGAATAGACCCTCATCGTGAAAGTCCCCGACCGGGCGTGAGAGAAACAGACCATAATACTGAAGAGTGGGAAACGTGGGAGAGAAGAATGAATGCAGTCATGGGTGGAGTGGGCGCGTGGGCAAGGGATTGACAGTCCTGCCACCCCACTCCCAAAGACAATAACTGCCTCAACCACCAGCAGCCATTCAGCAATAACTACCCAACTAACAAAACAAAGCAATAAAGAGGTTGGATAAGACAAGAAAGGTGGCAAACACAAAAGGTAGTAACACATGGGTTTTTCCCCCATAGGCCAAGGTTTGACATCCCCCACCCCTTATCCTTTGGAATCATGCCCTTTTCATTCAATGTTACACTACCATAGCTGGTTGTGGTTTTATTTTATTTGATGTGTGTGTTTACATGATGTCAAATTATAAGGTGTCAGATAGCACGACATACCATCGGCAACTATCCCCATTGCCGAAGCATACACAACCAAATCGATGGTGGGGCTTTTTCCTTTAGCTTCTTGCCATGATTAATTACATTAAATACATCATGCAAACGGGGTCAAAACCGGGACGTTACAGATGTGGTGGAGGTGCTCTTCCCAAGTCTGGCTGAAGATCAGGATGTCATCCAAGTACACTACTACAAATGAGTTGGTGAATGGCCGCAAGATGTCGTCCATCAGTCTCATGAAGTTTGTAGGAGCATTCCTCAGCCCGAAAGGCATGAACAACCATTCGAAAAGGCCCTCCTTGGCTTTGAAGGCAGTCTTCCATACATTGATCGGTTCGATCGGCACCTGGTGATACCTGGAATTTAAGTTGATTTTGCTAAAATATTTCACCCCTTTAAGCTGGTCCAGGAGGTCATCGATCCGTGGGATCGGGTACCTATTCCAGACAGTGATCTTGTTCAGCACCTGATAGTCAATACAGAGTCTCCAAGTCCCATCCTTCTTCTGTACCAACACGATCGAGTTCCCACAGGGTGATGAACTTGGCCGGATGTGACCCTTCTGTAGCAGCTCCCGAATTCACCTCTTGATTTCATCATTCTCCAAAACAGAGCGTCGATAGATCGGTCCATTGTATAGCGGTGCACCTAGGGTTATATCAATGGGGTACTTGACCTGACAATGGAGAGGCACCCCGGTGGGTGAGGTGAATATGTCCCAGTACTCCTCCATGACCTTGTCCATTTGTTGTTGTCGTGTGGAGGGGCCCTATCTGGAGGTTGTGGCCACAATCTTCTTCTTTCCCTGAGGGAAGATCATCAAGAAAACAAACTTCCCGGTTTTTGAAATGAGCTTACTGCATTTTTTTGCAGTAACCAAAGAGATAGCGGTAGGGGATGGTACCTCTGGTATCTTGTACAAATTATTTCCCAACGTAATAATAACAGCGCGAGGTCGGGACTCATACAAATTATGTCGCTTCCATAATTATGGTTGACCTAATAATACATCACAAACATCAAGAGGATCATTATCACCTAATACCTCATCGGTGAAGGGCTTGATATTGTAGGGAAGGCAGCACTGCTAGCTGATGTGAAGATCTCGTCCTTGGTGAAGCCACCCGATGGTGTACGGCTGTGGGTGTGCTATGGTCGGCAAACCCAACCGCTACACGACCTCTACTAAAATCAGGTTCCTTTGGCTCCCACTGTCAATAATGAACTGTAGTGGGGAACCCTTTGCCCACATCTGGGAGTGGAAACGATGCTCCTCCTCCTCTGAATCTTCTTGTTCTTCCTTTTGGATATTCGTGGTGGCAACGGTTGCGTTGGGCTTTGCATCGATAATATTATTCCCTCTTTCATTCCCCTTCTCATGTTCTGATTCAGTCTTGGAGTATGCATCCAATTCAGAAGCCTTTATCTCGGCCACTAGTGACTGCTTAGCTCGACACTCACTTGTGTTGTGAGTGGGGCTCTTATGGAACTCGCACCACTTTCCCGCTTCCTTCTTCGGCTTTGCAGTGTTGCTCTTTGCTTGTGGCTTTGGCAAGTTTTCTTGAGTCACTATGCCTTAGTTGTGTCCTTGGTTCTACGGTTTGGGGGCACCTTTCCCTTGCTTCTGATTCGCAAATCCAAAGTCTTGATTTTTCTCTTTGAATTTTTGTTCAATTTTGGCAGCATACCGATATGCCGTACCAAGCGAGGAGATGTCGAGGAACTCCATTTACTCTTGAATGTATCTATGCAGACAACTGCAATACTTCAGCACCAAATGTTTCTCTGAATATTTGATACCCAACTTGGTGTGCAGGGTATGGAACAGATTTGTCAGCTCATGCACATCTTGATCTCTTTGTTGCCATAGCGTAGTCCATTGGATGTACTTGTCCTCGTATCTCCCCATCGGATAATATTGTCCCTTTATGGCATCTCAAAAAGAATTCCAAGTGGGTACGACCGAGAACAGAGAGAGTTCCTCCTCGTCCTTTCTCGCATAGTAGGTTTCCCACCAGTCCTTGACATGGGGGGTGGCTTTGAGTAGAGAAAAAGTAATCTTTTCCCGGTCAGAAAAGTCATGAACTAAGAAATACCCTTCTAATAGATTCAACCATCTATCTATGGTTTCTGCATCTATTCGACCATCAAATATGGGAATGTCAAATTTTACTTGTACCTTAAAAGGGGTTGTGCCTCCAGAGTGGCTGCTAGATGCAAATGCACCGCGAGTGGGAAGTCGTTGAAGGATCTGGGTGAAGTTATTCGTCATCGCATTCCTTTTTTTTTCAAGGGCCTCCTCGAGCAACATTTTGATAGGATCTTCTGCGCCCTCATCTTTCTTTTCATCCCCCATGGGTGGTCGTCGGGATTTACGAGGC
Source organism: Pseudotsuga menziesii (assembly GCA_001517045.1). Taxonomy (NCBI): domain Eukaryota; kingdom Viridiplantae; phylum Streptophyta; class Pinopsida; order Pinales; family Pinaceae; genus Pseudotsuga; species Pseudotsuga menziesii. Next base: position 335,786 of record LPNX010985864.1, read on the forward strand.
TGATCTTGCAAAGGTTCAACTAGATCGAGCCCTAACTCTTTATACCCCGCCCTCGTTGGGGACATGCAAAGAAGGATCGATAAAGAGCATATTTATCTGATACCACTAATCTGGATTTATGCAGGAACGCAACAGAATACACAAATAACCATAGAAACAAATATGCAGCATAAATAACACTTCATTTCATTAATCAATAACTGAAACTGGTTTACATACAAAATGGAAATAAACTAGCTAGAGTGCTGGTAGCTTATCTCTGAGAAGAGATGTGGTGGCTACATGCCTATGAACTCTGTGTTACAATGAGGCTTGAAGGCCTATATATTATTGAGAAACAATGGAAACCCTACACATCCAAAAACCTAACCCTAGGAGGTGAAACTCCTTAATGTGGGCCCCGTTGGGTAACTTGGTCCATCAATTTCCCGGGGTCGTAACTTTAGCATACTACCTCCGTTTGATGCACATGATACATCGTTAGAAAGATCTATTTAAGGACTACATCCATAAATAGCAAATATTGAGTCCAAAATGGACTCATATTTGCTGGACTATTCTATGCCGAAAACACGTCGTTTAGGGCCTCAAAACGGCTCTGGAAGTTTAGGACCTAAAAACTACCAAAAATAGTAAATTCTGCTACAATTAAGGAAACTGAAAAACTAAAAGAAACAATGGTGGGGGTCCAAAAGAAATAGGTGGGTGGCCACCAATATCCTCCTAGATCAGACAGAGTATGTTGAGAGTTGTCATGTTTTCTATTATCCTGTGGCAGAATACATGGAGAGGCTGGGTAATGGTAATGACTAGTTATATCTCTACTGTAGAGATCAATTTCTTTGTTATGACCTTCTTCCATTAACTCTGTCATCTCTATTTTTTATCAAGCATGAAGAAGAAACATAATTATTGGATAAACTGCTTAATTGGATTCATTGGAAGTTAGAGTTTACTTGATTGGGCATTTGTGCTTAGTTAAGTAAGGTAGGTAGGTATGAATCAGCTCGAGACAGGGAGAGCATTCCCTACAGTATTTTTTTGGTTATAAGTTCAGGTTTGTAGTTACATTCATTTTCAATTTTCATAGTACGACCAAGTGACAGTTTATAGGTTGACAGGAACTTGCTTACAGAGTGGTTCGAGTTTGTGTTTTAGCTCAGAGCAGATTGAGGGTTCCAGAGAAAGAACAAAAGCAACCCAATGGACCTGGCCCCTGGTCTATGGGTTTCTTTGCTACCTCATTGGGAGGATATCATCCCTAATGGAGCTAGCTGTTAGCACTATGTTTAAATTTTTGAATTATAGACTTGGAAGGTTTGAAATGTGGTCTTACTTGAGGAATTTCATGGGAGCGCCTTTCGGGTTATCTGGTTAGCAAGTTTCACCATCAGGAGCCATCGGATAGGGTGTGGATCCCGATATATGGAGATAGATCATGCTATGAATTGAAACATGCAGTGGAGGGATAGGCATAAAATGTGTCGAGCTTCAATGGTCCAGATGCCAGGTGATGTAGATCGATGATAGAAAGACATTCCGCTAGTGGGAGATGTAAGGTAAGGTTTGGTCTTTAGATTTGCAAAGGTGGATAAAGAAGAGAAGTGTTGGAGGGTCAAGAATAACATAGATCCAGATCGACGGCCCTAAACAATTCCGCTCGATGAACATTTGTGAAGGGAGAAGCTTTTCCAAATCATGGAATATGTTAAAGGGAGAAAGAATCAGACGACTGAGATAAAGGAGGAAATAGATCTACGGTCGTAGTCAATTCCGCGATATGAACTAGCACAGGCGATGTCAAGATCTCAATTCATGAAAATTCGTAGAGGCCTCGAAGATCTACGATCAAGAATAAGGGGTCGGGAGGATCAACGGGTGAGGAGAGTTCCACGATTAGAAGTTGCACATGCGATCAAATAAGAAATGATTAGCGGAGTGCTAAGGTTCTCATGGTTGGACGGTCCTGATGACAACTGATCATGGATCAATGGCTGAGGTAGATCTCCCCTAATCAAGCTGTACACGTCGATGTTGTAGATATCTTGATAAGGATTTATCCCACTTGCATTCACTAACCCCTTGAAGGGTGTACCATCTAACTTCTATAACTGAAATGCACCTCCCTTAGTGATATGAATGACAACATATGGTCCCAACCAATGTGTTCAAAGCTTTCCAGGATGCTTCAAAAATTTACTATCATATAAGAAAACAATATCTCCAATCTGAAACTGCTTACTTAATATGTTAGTCATGCCAAGCTTTTTGTCACTCCTTTTTGACGTTATGATGATAGCTTGCAACAAAGTGATCTTCTTCCAATTATATCTTGATATATATTATTTTATCATATTGTGGGTTTTGAATTTAGTGTAATCTAGTTGGTATTGGAGAAACATAAAGCATTACCTATTGGTGCATCCACCCTCAACCATTACCCTTATCCACCTATGCCCTTATTCCTCATGCTCTGTCATCCACTACATTCTCCATTCCACGTGTTTCCCTCCAATTATTATGCTCTGCGTCCCTTTTCTCCCGTACACTGCTCCTCCTCATTCCTCATCTGCATCCTACCACACCGCCACTCACCCTTCATTATATCAGTCCTCCTCATGCCACTTTGTCCTTGCATCTATCATCTCCCTCTCCTCCTACAAATCCTCCTCGCCACTATTCTATTATGCTCCCATACACAAATCTGCCCTCATAGTTTGACCTATGCCCCATCCTCGCATTCTCGCGCATGATCCATTATTCACATGTCTCACCCTACACCACATCCATTCCATGCTCAACCCTCCTCCCATAGCAATCTTATTTCATCTTTAACCCCCTCCCCCCTGCTTTAATTCTCAAATGCCCCACTTCCTTCTTTGCGCTCTTCCACTACAACTCTGCTTCATTCATCCATTGCACTATCCCCTGCACATCCTTCCATGTTATAATCTCCCACACTATCGCCTCAACGATGCACCCTATCATGTCCCCAACCCCTTCAACAGAGAGAGGACGTGACTGTTATAGCTCAAAATGACACATCTCTACCTGTGACCACATTCCCATGTTTCTGTCGCATGTTGACACTTCATGAAAGTCACTGAAAAAACACCTAACTTGGAGGATCCATATATTGAGTTCTATAACTCTGTTTGACCTCATCTCTAAACCATTAAAAAGGTATATGAGTCAGCTAAAACTTTCTAGAAGGCATTAAAGTCTGAAAATGCCGAAAAGCACCCTAAAAATGAGAGTTGTTTTTTTATGTATATGCGAGTTTCCTTAAGGAAACCCGCATATTGTACGCGACTTGTTATATATAATACTCATGTATGCCCTAAATACGTGACTATTTACATTGAAACCCATGTATACCTCCTGCATACATGACTGTTGTCTCCACAACCCGCATATTCCTCCTGAAAATATCAAAAAAATACATTTTTTCAAAATTCAGGTAGTTTGGGTAGTTATGCAACTGAATCCTTTGGTTGTAACTACTTTGTCTTTGACCCCACCTCTTCATAAAGCATATAAATAGAGGTAGGGAGGTCCATTAGAAGAGACTTGAAATTTTTCATTGTCATGCTGGAGGAATTGGGACTCTCTTTGCCCACACCTTCGCCTTAGTGATCATCCCCTTGTGTTGCAGAGTTTGGAGGCTGAGTTCCTTGGAGAAGAGAAGCAACAGAACTAGATCAAGGTTTCGTAAGGTGCCCAACTTAAAGAGAAGGTATATTTGTACTTGTTTTTAATATTAATAAATATGTGATGTCCTTCTTCTTCCCAAAGTATTGTTCAATGTTTGATTGAATATTTGTTTATGATCATATGATGATAGTCAAATCATTATTTCATGTTTATTTGATTATCATTTCTTTATATGTGGTCATATTGGTTTGAGGAAGGTATAATTCGTTTTGTAGGTCTCTTGGAGCAAGAGGAGCAAGAAGAGGATTGAAGGGCTGCTTGGATCAACCTTTGGTTGGCTAAGGTATGAACCATTATAAACTTCAAATCTTGTTTATATATACTTGTAAAACTATATGCATCCACCTTTCAACCCTAGTACGTTGATGGCCTCTTAAACCCTAGCCATAGGATACTTTCCTTTACAACAGAACTAGTGACTTCGCTGGGGAGAGCCTTGTCTGTTTGGGGTTTCTCTTTTTTCTTTCAGTCTTTTGCAAGGTTTTAGGTCTTTATTTCCACTTAGGAACACTTTATCTGTCTGATAGAACACCTCCCCTACCTTCCTAAGGTTGTTTTTTACCTTTTTTGGATTTTTTCCCACCCATACGTGAGTTGCAGATTGAACAATCATGTATTTGGTATTTATACGTGACTTGCTTTACTGTCAACGTGTGTATGATATGTGACTTGTCAGTAGTGAAAATCATGTATGCCCCTTTAAATAGTTTTTTACCTCTTTTTGTGGTTTTTTCTTCTGTTTGAAGGTTGTTTGGTAGGTCTTCCGGGGTCCTCTGCAGGTACATGACTCCGAGGAGTTAGTTTCATCCATTTTGGTTGTTCTTTATCTATGTGGTAATCCTTTTTATAGCATTCGGGTTTCTCTTTGCTCATTCCCCCTACCCCCTTTGCTTTCTTTGTCTTTTGGCTTATGTTTCTGGTCAGCCTATGTCAGTGATCTTTGTCTGAACTTAGAAGCTTATTGGTATTTGTTTCCTTCTTCTTTTGTTGGTTAAATTCACCTTGCCAAAGTAGTTTCCTTGTCTCTTATGCAAGCCTTCCTTCCAAGTAGGGTTTATACTGACTTTAGGGCATTCTAGAGTCTATTTGGTGGTTATATAGCAGAGTTCCTTTTGCTTTGTTCTTGTCATCTACATACTTTTGTTTGTAGGTAGTTTTCCTTTTGCATTTATAAAAGAAAAATAAAAAGAACATATACTTGTTTAATATGCATGTAGATTAGGGTTTTGTCTTTAAGGCACTGCATATCATTATTTTTGAAAAATAAAATAAAAATTGTTCTTTTGTGGCTTTCAAGTTTCTATTTGAAAAAGAAAGAGAATACTTTTTTCTTTTTGCATTTCATTTCTCTTTGCTTTGTCATTTTGTTTCAACTTTGAGTCAAAACACCACATAAGTTTCACGCCATTTACCCTTTGGCTAAAAATAGCCTATTAAAATGAACGATATAATTTAAAAAATATTAGTAAGTTTTATTTTATAGGCTCCTACACCAACTAGCTTAGGCTAGACTTGTGGATTAGAGAGTTTCAACTCTCCACAAGTGTTTAAATTCAGACGTAGTTGGCCAATGAATAGGTAAACCCTCTTCTATGTTGATTGTATCTGGGAAGCTCCTCTCAAAAGGGATTTAAGCACGAGGCTGCATGTGGACTTGGACTGAGGACATAACCCTCTGATTCCTTGTCAAATCGTAGATCAAGGTTTTTGCACATATGGGGACTTATGTCAATACCACCCCTTAGGCCCCGTGCGGTGCTGGTGTTGATAGGGTTTCGAGCTTTTCTACTCTGCCCATGCATACAAACCAGGCTTGCGACTATCCCCCTAGACTGTCAGTATAGTTGTGGTCGCCTTTATTCTCTTTGACATCTAGGGTTCATACATAGGTACACCAGAAGGCTATTTTTGGTCTACCTTGGACAGGCTTGGAAGGAAACCCCGATAGAAGGTGTGGGAGGGAGGTGGTTGATTCCTCTGCTTGTGCCTAAGAACATATACAGGGATGCCAAGTAACTATCTATCAGCTTTCTTCTGGAAGGCATATCTTATACATCTTTGTCTGTTTGGCTTTAGGAATTTTTTAGTGAGTGTTGTGTGGTTTGTCTGTACTTAGTCTGCCTTTAGGTGTGTGCTTTGTACTTTTGGTTTCCTGTTGACCTCAAAATTTGTCTTATTGTTTGAAACTATGGCTAACACCCCTTTTAACACCAACCAAGATATCCCAATGCTAGTAACACCTTGTACTATTCCTCTCACAGGGAATGTTGGTGTTCCTTTGATGGCCACTTTGAATCTGCCTGAATTCACCCTAGGGCTACCGGTGTGGTTTTTTTCCACTCCAACTGTCCCAAATTCTCCTAGTGCTTCTCAAGTAAGCTCCTTATATCAAGGGAATCAAAACAGTGCTTCCCCTTCACCTATAATTGATTCTCCTACTCCTTCTACCTCATGCAGTGAAAGTATTGATACTAGTAACCAACAATCTAAAAGGAGTAAAAGAAGGAGGAATAAGAAGAATGCACATAACCAAAGGGGCACCTATTCAACCTCTGCAGTAAAAGTTGAACCTCACCACCTAGCCTCTGCAGTTCATCCCAAGGGCACCTATCCAACCTCTATAGGTCATGTTGGATCTAAGCACTCAACCTCTGCAAGCCAAGTTGATCTTCACCATCCAGCCTCTATTGATCATGCTGGCGGGATCCTTCCAACCTTTCCAAGTCATGTCAGATCTAGTCACTCAGCCTCTATAGTTCATGCTGAGGGCACTCGTTCAACCTCTGATGTTCAAGTTGAACCTCCACATCCAACCTCTACAAATCATGTTGGATCCATCCACCCAGCCTCTAAAGTTCATGCCAGGGGCACACACTCAATTGCTGCAAAGCATGTTGATCCTAACCATTCAACCTCTGATGTTCATGTTGGTGGTGCCCATACAACCTCTGCAGGTCATGTTGGACCTAGTCTTTTAGACTCTGCAAGTCATGCTGGGGGAAACCTCTCAGCCTCTGTGGTTCATGCTGAAGAATATCCGTTAGCCATTGCGAGTCATGTTGACACTATTGAAAAGACTACCCATTCAAAACACAAGCACAAGTTTCCTTGTAATATTTGTGAGAGAGACCACCTTACTTATAAATGCCCTTCCATTGTGGAGGTGCGAAGATTTTGGATTCATGGTCATCCCGTTTTTTAACATCTTGAAGATTTTCAACAACCAAACTCTATTAGTCATGTTGGACCCAGTCACCCGGCCTCTGGTGGTCATGCTAGGGGAAAACTTTCAGCCTCTGTAGGTCATCCTAAGAGGAAACAGTCAGCCATTTCTAGTCATGTTGACACTATTGAAAAAACTAGTTGTTTGAAAGGAAAACTTAAGTTCCCTTGTAATCTATGTGAGGGAGATCATATTACTCACCAGTGCCCTGCTATTGTAGAGGTGCAAAGAGTGTGGTTCGAGACTCAAGAATTTCCTTCTCCTGAACAACCTATAGTTTCTCAACAACCTACTCAACCTTTGGTTGATCAAGCAGTGGAACCAATATCAGCTTTGGTCAATCCCACTCTTCTTTCATAGAGTGATCCTAGTGTGATTGAACCAATGTCATCTTTGGTCAATCCCACTCTCCCTTCGGAGAGTGACTTTCATGAAGTAGTTGAATCGATTCCATTTTTTATCAATCCCACTCTTCCTTTGGAGAGTGAAGTGTCTGCTAGTCAAATTTTCTTCACTGCCAGTTCAGAACTTATTGAACAAGGGGGCACTAAACTCACTTCGGATCAACCCCCACCAAACTCTCAGATTCCTTCCTTTGAATGGGATATCCTAGTTGAGTTGTGCCTTCCTTCTAATGCACCTTTCCAGATAAAGGTCAAAGTTAAACAATACACGATTGTTCGTTGTATTGTTGATGAAGGAGCCTCAGTTAGTATCTTGTTTGCTTGTGCTTGGTGAGGCATGGGATCTCCTAGCCTTGTTGTAAATTTGAGCATATAGATCTGTAGACAAACACACAACTCACAAAGAAGATCTCACAATTTACTCAGCCATTGAAGAATGAAACAGTGCAAAAGGC
>LPNX010985880.1:0-10997 GCA_001517045.1 Pseudotsuga menziesii
ATTTCCACTGATTTCACTTGCATGCATCAGTTTAGGAGCCTCCTATATCAATCCCTACAAATTAGGAGCCACTGGGAGTGCTGATACCAACCTCCATCAGTTGACTAGTCAAGCTCAATTAGGAGTCAGTTATATTCAGGTCTAGTCCCTTACATTCAATTCTACTTAGTTAGCACTAGGATTGCATGTTTGCATGCAGGTGAGGCACATTTACTCACCTACCTCAGTCAGTTAGACTACTTAACACTGAATTAGACACTTGAGTTTGGATTTTGAACTTCGATGAACTCCGATAATGATTTAGACAAGGTCAGTTAAGCATTCAGTCAAGTAGAGTCCAATGAATTCAAATTTGCTAACATGGATTTGAATTGCATGAGGCTATTTATCCATTGTACTTCATTGTAATTAATTATCCAATTACTTTTGATTAATGAAAGCATTCACTATTGCAAGCCATTTTTGCACTGTTTCATTCTTCGATTGCTAAGTAAATTGTATGGTATATATTGTGAGTTGTGTGTTGGTCCACAGATCTATGTGCTCAATTTAATATGGTATCAGATCCTCGGCATGAAAAGGAACTTCTCCTACTATAGATCCATACTTGGATCAAAAAAAATTGAGAAAATTTGCTCCTTCTAGTACTGCACCAGAAGTGAAGAATTTACCACTTACTATCCCAAGTAAAGGAATTGTTGATCAAGCTTGCTTGATCAACTATGCTGGGTGTGATGAAAATTCCAAAAGTGCAGACTGTTGACCTTATTTTGTCTGTTTAATTGTGTGATTTATAGGTTTATCAATCTTCTTCCCTATATTCACTACAAGCAACTCAGAATCCTTCACTACATTCGCTACAGTAGCTCAGTCTCTTTCATTGCATTCCAAATGGCCCCTCCAATGGAGCTTCTCGCTCCTTTGAACTACCACCAGTGGAACGAGGACATGGAGATGCAGCTACACTCCAAAAGAATCTTCAGACTCACAATGGAGACAGGTGCAGATCCAATTCATTATGTTGACAAAGAAAAGTATTGGAATAGGCTTGATGAAGCGTACAGATGCTTGTGCCTCTCAATATCTTGAGATCTTCTCTTCCACATCAATGTATTGAAGACTCCCAAGTAGGTTTGGGATAAGATTTATTCCTCATTTGACAAGTAGGATGACCTAAGGATCTATCGGCTAGAGAATGAGCTGATTTCTCTTCATCCAGCCAATTTTGAAACACTAAATGACTTCTTCACCAAATTCAAGCATCTAGTGTTCCAGTTGAAGCTGTGCAAGGTTGAGAAGGAGGATTATGAACTCATCCTTGCCATTATCTCAAAAATTGGTGCAGACTACTCAGTCTTTGTATCATCATTTCATTCAGTGAAGCTCACTACTCCAAATTGGAAGATGCCTACTCTTAACTCCTTCATTGAATCTCTCACTTAGGAGCATGACAAGTTGATCCAAATGGGGATCATTCAATCTTCCAGAGATCAAGCACTGGTTGGAGGAGGACCTAAGGTAGAGAATGATAAAGGGAAGAAAAAGGATGAGTCTCATGTGGAGAAAGAGCAGTCAAATGATCCTTCAGGTTTGAAGAGAAGCAAGAAGAATGGCAAATAAAAGACCCTTTGTTCTTACTGTGGAAGGGGATTTCATCAATAAAGCACCTATATGAGAAGAAAAATTGATGAGATGTATCTTCTTCTCAAGAAACATAACATTATTGTACCTACTAGTGCAAGGAAGGCTGACCATATAGAAGAAACTGAAGAACATGAAGATACATGTCATGCACTGAAGGTTAGTTGTTTAACAACACATGCCTTCATCATTGATCCTGGAGCTTCCAATCATATGGTTGCATCCATAGAATCATTCTCTTCCTTGCAATATTTTGATGGTCTTAGTATTCATATGGGTAATAACAGTCAAATTTGAGAAAAAGGGAAGGGTTCTATCAAGCTTGAGCATGGAAAGTTCAAAGATGTACTTTATATGCCCTCCTTAGCTGCAAATATGTTATCTATATACTAGATGACTCTACTGGCTCTCCAAAGAGAGTGATATTTGGTCTTCACTTAGTGGAGATCATAGATATATCTACCGAGAACATCATAGAGAAGGGTGCTGCAAATCATGCGTCCATGGCATATGATTTCTCACACTTCATGCCATTTTAAGAACCAGTGCACTCTCAGGAGCCACTTGCAAGGGAAGGTAAAAACATTCCATCTACTTCTTTGGTAGTTTCCACTTGTATTGTAGAACCAACTATATCAGTTTATGATATTGAGATTCAAGGTGATTCGGATCCAAATCCAATCCCTACTCCCAAGCGGGAAGCTTGGAAGATGACTGGAAATCCATCTGACACTCAGATGGAAAAGACCCTTACGCTATGTCATGCAATCTCACCTCCTTCAGAGAGATGCAACAAACTCCACGTGAGATGATACATGGCAAGGGCTGATTAGTCACACTGCATTTAGAAGAATAGAGTGGATCATACACCTCTTCATCTAAAAAGAGGCAAAGGTTACATTCCTCTTTCCTTCCATCATCATTTTGGGAGAAGATGGAGAATTCTGCATGCCAAGCCCCAGGATACCCGTGCACAAAACATCATGCATGCTGCTTCCGTATATCACATAGATTGCAGCAACATATTTTCAAGTTTTTCAAACTCAAAACCTTATTCTACTTTCTTAGTTAGAGGGGGGGGTTTTTTCCCGTGTGGTTTTTCCCTAGATCCTTGTGTTAAGAAGTTACTTTACTTGCTGTAATGGGTGACCTATAGTCTTAGTTACCAAGGCCCACAAATTGTCCAAGTTAGCATTCAGTGTGGGTGTTAGGATTATAATCCTCCCTTGTCCAATTTGGTGAATTATGTCTAAATTAGGAGTATGTCTAAATCTAGAGTCGTTTCAGTCTATTTTTAGTCACTAGCACCAATGGGTCCACTTTCCCTAATTGGGGCACATGTACTAGTTAATAAAGTGCGGGGAACACTAATTGAGTCCAACTACCACATATTTCACTTGTATGCATCAGTTTAGGAGCCTCCTAGATCAATCCCTACAAATTAGGAGCCACTGGGAGTGTCGATACCAACCTCCATTAGTTGAGTTCAGTTGGTGACTAGTCAAGCTCAGTTAGGAGTTAGTTATATTCAATTCTAGTCCCCTACATTTATTTCTACTCAGTTAGCGCTAGGATTGCATGGCTGCATGCAGGTGAGGTGCATTTACTCACCTACCACAGTTAGTTAGACTAGTTAACATTGAATTAGACACTTGAGTTTGGATTTTGAACTCCGATGAACTCCAATAATGATTTAGACAAGGTAAGTTAACCATTCAGTCAAGTAGAGTCCAATCAATTCGAATTGTATAAGGATATTTATCCATTATACTTCATTGTAATTAATTATCTAATTACTTTTGATTAATGAAAGCATTCACAGTTGCAAGCCATTTTTGCACTATTTCATTCTTCAATTGCTGAGTAAATTGTATGATCTATCTTGCCAAGTTTTGTATTGGTCCACATATCTATGTGCTCAATTTAATACTTAGGACCACAAACTGGACAAGCAAATTTACCCTTTTTTTGAATACCTACAATATAAATATATGAAATATCTATGTCATTTATAATTATATAAAAACTATATTAACTACTTCATATAATTAAATGCAATTAATGTGGAACTTAAAAATACAAACAACAAAAATGGGTTAACCTTGGGGAATCATGTATTGTCCATACAACCATTGCATGGAATTGAAATTGTCTTTGTCGTATTGGTCTAGATACGTCATACATAGTGATGCCATTCTATAACTTCAATAGCTCATCTATAAGAGGTTCGATATATATACATTCATATATTTGAGTTGGAACTTACCTGATTGATTCTCGCATATAATTAAATATAATTATGAGAACCATTAAGATATATAAACCATGCACAAGAGTAAAATAAAAAATATATATATGACATTAGGAAACATAATACGACAAATGAGATGCCACAACTACATTATAAAGAAAACAGTTGTAGACACAAAATACTTGGAATAATCATCGACAATATTATGTGCTCCCTCTTTTTTGACAACCAAGGAGGAATGCTATTGTTGATAACAAAAATAGTCCACACCATGTAAATGGATTTGATATATGCAAATGGATTAACACCATCTACTACTAAATAAATCCTAAGATTACAGGGTTCTTCTTTAAAGTGAGGCCACTTTTCCTCCATATCTCTAAATGAAGAACCATTTGCAAGCATTTGAATAACATAATATTGACTTATGTTCCTAGCATGGTAATCCATAAATTACGCTATGTTTTTGCACTTGAACAGTCATTCCAAATATCGAATGATGGGAATATAACAAAGAACCTTGTGAGGCACCTTTTTTGTTACTTGATCTATTTGATATCTACTTATATGACATTTCGAACATTCTTTTGCAAATTCATGCTGATTATAATATATAACATGGTCGTCGGGGCATGCATGAATTGTTCCATAATGCATTCCAATCTCTTTCATGATGGAAGATAAATATAGATATGTGCGAGGTAAAATATTTGATGGTGGTAACAAAAATTCAGCTATCAAGCTATATCAAATACAAATAAAAATCAAGTTAATATAACATATAAATAATATCAACGAAACACACTTCATCTTTATTAATTTGAATTATGAATTAAAAATACAATTATTAGAGGAATAAAGATAAACTTTATCACGATCGTATATATGTGATGGATTATTTTACATACCTTAGCATCCATGTGATTGATATGTTAGAAAGACCATTCATAAACTTCAAGTTCATTATCAACAATATAGAAGAGAGAAGATTTGGTTTGGAGCCTTCATAAAGGGGTTCATATGCCTTATCGAGAAGAGGTATATCATGAACATCATCAAAGTCATCAATTTTCATTATATTTATCATCATCATCATCCATTCTAACATTAAATGAATCATGGATCAATGTATTTGTACCATCATCTTCAACTACGTTATCAGTATGATTGTATTCTTCAATATGATCAATCACTTATTCTCCATTAAACATAGAGGCTCCATGATCCTCCGATACTTGTTCTGAAAGCACTTCCTCTAGACGATATGTCGTAGGATGTATTTCCTTTATAAATATATGAATACATCAATAGTTAATAGTTAATATAGGAAATATTAAAATAATACATACATTTAGCAAAGCTAAAAAAATATTAAAAAAATTATAATGCTAAACCTACAAATGGACGATATTCATTCCCCCCCTCAATGTGTCCATGTTCCCTACAATGTTTTGTGGATGTTGCGATCATTAATCTTCTCCTCTTAAATCCCCTGCATTGACTACATGGACAATAACATTTCCCATCACCCTTTCATTTCGTTGCATCCCATAGTCTAGCAACCATTTTTCGATTTTCTTCATTTGGATCAGGAATATTGCTATTTGACATTTTGTCAGAAACTTCGTTAATGAATACTATGAAAAATATTAAAAAATCAAGTTCCATGCATCACAAATTTCTCAAACGGTGGTTGGTCGAAGAATAAAAAATTCCTGCAAACTGTCTATCGAAAAAAAAAAATCCCCAAATCAACCTTTGAAGAATAAAACAATTCCTCAAACCTTTCGTCAAGGAATAAAAAATTTCCACAAACCGTTTGTCAAGGAATAAATATTTTTCGCAGACAATCTATCGCTTCTATAGAAAACATGTCGAAATGTTTAAAAATGTTTATATTTATAATTCCACGGTTGTCAGATATCCGACGACATGAACTTAGTTACCATTGCAAGTATGCCTTTTTCCAACTTCAAACAAGTATCATGGGATCATCTAAAGTAAACGATAACACATTCCATTGTCGTCGCAAATCCGATGACCATCCCTTACAAAGATGTTGCAAATTTGACGGGGCAACATCACAAATCCTATGACAATGTTCATCGCAAAACCTACAAGGCGTAAAGTCAAAAATTCGATGAACTTGCAAGATGACAATTTTTTTTTAGAACGTACAGTACTTTTCATCATTGCAATCCAACACAAACTTACTTTATGTCGGATTTTTTTGGATTCTATCATTAGATTTCGGGCTCAAATGTTGTTGTTTCTCTTCACTGTATTCCTTGCACTCCATTCTTATTCATCAATTCTTCATCCCTAATGCAACTGTCTCCAACCCTCTCTACTTCTTCCACACATATCCCACCACTCTCCACTCCCCCTTTCCTCCATCTCTCCTCCATCGTTCCCTCTATGCATAGAACCGCATTCCCCACTCTCCTCTATTCCCAACTTCTAATCACAATATCATTGCATCCATATGCATACTCACCTTAGACTCGTGCACACCTTCAACACATCCTTATACTCCTTCATCTATTGCACTCTACCCAATCGTAGCTCACCCCATCATTTACGCCATCCCATTACATTGCTCACTTATCATCCTACTGCACGTCCCCTGCTCCCATTCGATTAACACCCTCCATGTATTTAATTATAGCTAGATGGCCATGCTCCAATCCAACTAAGCTCAAGCCCCCTCTACTCATGCTTCCCCACCATCCCTTCCTCTTACGTCGCCTACGCCATCACTTTTCTCTTGCTCTCTCACAGCCTGCACCATATTCCTTGTCCCGCCCGCACCACCTCCTTCTCACACTCTCCCCCCTCTCCTGCTTGTAGCCTCCCCCCTCACCATTGCACTTCCATGTCCACTCATTCAGCCTCCCCTCCTTCCACTACGCACTCCACAACTCCTCTTTTAGCCACCACTCCCTGCCTTTGCCTTCGCCTTCTATACTCAAAACCCTTCCAAAAAAACAAAACAAAAAAATATTATAATAAATTAATAAATTAATTTAAAATTTATTATTACTTCTATAATAAAAAACAATAAAAATATAATATAATATTATTATAATTTTAAATAATTATTATTCATTATATATATATATATTACCCATAGCAAAATTGGGTCCAAATACACACCTCTTCATAGAAGGACCCAAGCCATGACGAAATTAAAAGACAAACTTGAGAAATTGGAGAACGACATCAAGGACCTCGTAGCCAACCAAAAAACCTAGAAGGAAGAAATGAAAAATCACAATGCAGTGCTCAAGAAAGAGATCAAAGACGAAGTTATTCTAGTATTCGAAATAAGGCTAGATGAAAAATATGACATCATGAATGAGAAACAAAAAGACAGATGAAAAAATGAGTACCATGACACAAGGCATAAAAACCATAACATAGAAGTTGAGCACCATAACTCAGAACATTACTACATTAATGGAAGTATTACAAAAACTATTTCCTACCACAAACCATATCAACAGCTTAGATATGTTGGACTTGTATGTCAACAAAAATGGGAGAAACAAAGTCAAACAAGACAAGGAGACAAAATATCTTAGGGATGACCAAAATACCAATAATATATTTGATAAAAAAAAATGAGCTCAACCAAGATCATAGTAAGAGTCAATCGTGTCGTTGACAATAAGGTCGATCCATACAATGAAAAAATATGGATCCTACAGTATACAAAGGAACCCAAGTCAAAGAAATCAGATATCGTAGATAGATCTTCTACCTTAAGTATTGTACCACCCTAGAGAAACCTAAATGGGAAACTATTTGGTGACTTGGAGTGTGAGAAGCCTCAAGAGACGTCACTTCTTGACATATCTCGTAAGGATAATAAAAGGGAAAAATTACATGATAACATCCTAAGTATCATGGGACAAGCGGTTTCTAAAACAAAGCTTGATATGGTTAGTCACAAAAATATTCCTTGTATTCATGTACATGGAAAATGGGACAACAATAATAAACAGAATCGAGTAAAAAATCAAGTTACAAATGAAGGGAAATTGACAAGCTATTGCGTAAAGACCAAGCACATACCTAATACAAGTTATAAAACAAAAGACATAAATGAAGTAATGGTGTTGTTTCAACATAAAATGAGAATGAAATGAGGACAACAATAGTCTAAGCTTTCAGGACAAATCTTTCCTAAGGGGAAGGAAATGTTACAACAATAAAATAGAAAATAAATAGGTTATAACAATTAGTAATAGTAATTAAATATTAAATATAGTTTTGAAGAGAAATGTCTCTTCAATATTTCATGGCCACACCATATTTAAGCCGTCCATATCCATTGTAATTAGACATCCATTCAATTATTATATATTTATACATTATTAAGAAGATGGAACATATTCCCCCTTAGTATCCGAATACGGATTCTCCATTACATTTGAAATGTCATTTCTAAGTCATCAATGATTTGGTGTTCTCCTCAAGATGTGATACAAATCACATTTCTAATTTGAGCATTCTTTAAATTCTATGTCTACGATATAATCCAAGAATCTCCACAATCGAAAACAAGAAACTTTTATCCCTTGGTATCTTCCTTCTCTCTTTAGAGACCAGTTGAGAATCCTTGCATCGAGCCCCTGCTGGAGGTATCAAGGTAGTCGAGAAGGGATCAAGGTACTCATGCCTACATATTTGGGCAGATGTTTCGTTCTTTTTTGTTTTTGCATTTTGATTTTGTATTTTTTATTGATTTTGTTTTATTTCTTAAATTTATTTATTTATTTTTTCAATATTTCCTTTTTATTGTGTTTTCTATTTGTATTTTTAAAAGACTAAATATTTTACATTTTGGATCTTCTTAATTTTTTACTAAAATTTAGCAAATGGATTTGTAAATTAGGATTGATGATCATGATGATCGAAATGATGTTTTATATATGTCAATTTATTTAATATGATGATTATGAGGATGCTTTACATATGTAAATGCATTTAATATGATGATGACGACAAGGATGGTGATGATGACAATGATGATGGTGACTATTCCAACAATTTTTTTCTAATTCTACAAGTAGTGTGGAATGTTGTTGCTCAACTTCTATGTTTCTACTCCAAGGATCTTGGTGTTCAAGTCCACTTAGACTCCCCAAAAAGAAGTAAGGTCCAGTTATAACTTAGCAAATTGATTTATGGACCTTCGATGTTTTTATCAAGAGAATAAACTAGATCCATTTAAAGGATACAATGGTGATGTATAGAAGGAGCAAACAAAATTTCAGGGTTCTAAGTTCGCTTGTTAGATAAACAAAAGTTTCGATCCTAGTGGGAGAATCCTTGGAGTGACATATTTTTGTTATTAGTTTCATATATAAATAGTTAAAAAGTTTCCATCAAGATAGTTTTAAGATTTATGAGGGTTAGTAGGTTTCTATGAGATGCATCCTGTCATGCATCATACAAACCAAGATGTTCATAGTTCAAGTCTTTATATTTTTAGATTAGTCCAAATTGTATAGATATTATTGCAAGGTTTGACTCTTGATAAATAACATTACTTCCATACATTAAGGTATCATACAAGCATACCAATTTCATAAATAGTTGCTCCACATATGGGTAGGGTCTGCTATTTCTGTAGATCATGCAGAGGTAGTGTGTATCTCCCAAGCCATGTTAAGAACATGTCTTCCTAATATATATAAATCCTTGTGAAGTGACTCAACCCTTTGATTACTTCCTCCAGTTGGAATCGTTCATGTAATGCGGAACAACTGTTGCAACTTGTGACACAAAAATCCTATAACAAAAACTAAGCATATCCCCAAGCTTAAATTTGTCTCCATTTCCCACATTTAATTTTTATTGAAACTGATTTCATAGGTATTTATTTTCATTCCTAAGTATATGATTTATCAAGTGAATATTCTCTTGAAACATTGTTTGAGGAGATGATGAAACTAAGAGAAAAGATGCATACAAGGACATTGTTTGCTTGAGTAACAACTAAAGATGTGATTTTTGCAAGGAAAATATCCTTTAAGTAACCATTTAAGATGTGATTCAGTATAAATGTGGATAAAGAAGGAAAATCCTATTGAAAACCGTTAGTAACACATGGAATAAAATGATTGACGGTGCGTCCCCACAATACGTTTTCAAACCTAGCAAGCTCATAAGGAGTTACTACTTGTCGAAAACCAAGGTGGTTTCTGCTAGAAGTCATAAAGTAGTGAGGTAGCCATGCATGTAAGAGTGGAAGATAGAATCCACATCCACCTGTCACCAATGTAGATATGTAAGGTGCATCCCAACTGGCATTTTCTGACGTCACCAATTATAGCCAAATAAAAAACTGCCAAGTGTCAGCTTTTCAAATTTGATTAACCGTTAAAGTGGGAAATTTTCATTTTCAAAGACATTGTTGATCTATCAAAGAAGGATCTGACATTAAAATATTTTGCACTTGACCAGTCAACACCTACGAACAACATTCCAACACACTTCTTCCATAACCGTCGGGTATTTACTGGTCTAACCACATTACTTCTTCTACCTAATGACAAAAGTGTAAAATATTTACCCCACCCTCTTAGTAAAAACCTTTTACCTTAACTATAAATTAAACACTATAAAATGTCTTATAAGCCTAATAATAAGCTCCTTCGGTCTAAGCTTTTCAAAAATGAACACATCTATGACCACCATGTATATATTTTCGATACAATGGCCATAAGATCTAACCTAACTACTACAATTAAAGAAGCATGTTCCCATGTCACCTATGGGACACAAACTTAGTCTGGCCCGTTTTCCCACACGCAGTGTACTTCCTTGAGTTTGTAGCATGGGGTTCAACCCAGTATTCATCCAAGAAAAGAGCCATCCTATCATATGACCAATCCAAAACCCTATGCACTATAAATTTTGATACTCTCCAAAAAATGTTTGGTATCCCGAATTTATTATCCATGCAAACAATAAATGAACTATAGTTCTCTGTACAAATTTGAAGTGATTTCTTGAGTATACAACCCTAAATCCAACCACTTGTGTGCATCTCATATTTCTCATCCTTTTGTTCAATTATGGGAAACTTTTCCAA
>LPNX010985911.1:12309-67430 GCA_001517045.1 Pseudotsuga menziesii
AATATAATGCTAGCTTAATGTGATGAAAAACTAACAGTTTTAAAGTGCACAAATTATATTATATATATGAAATGTCAAGTATTACAATAATAACAAGTTTTTTCAAAAACTATTTCCATATAGCTTTACATGAAAATCATCTAGTACATCGATGACTTTTCAAAATATTACAATGGCTAAACCATCCCACTTGTACTTGGCTGCTAAGCCATAGTTAGATCCCACAACAACTTCAATTAACCTATACTTAGCAGCTTGAAAGCCTCAGTAGTAGGTTCTTCATACTAAATGGCAAAGCCTCAACAACAAGCTCTTCATACTCAATGGCCCACTTAGTTAAGTTCACTCCTGCAAAATCCAATAAAAAAATATCAGTAGAAAAACAATGAACTGTAAAGTAGAAAAACAATGAATAAAATATTTATAATGTTCAATAGCTAACAACAATAACCAAGTTCATGTGCAAAATAGGAAAATCTAATCTAACAAATTCAAATTAAGAATTCAAAACAATCAAGATTCAAAATACATTAATATATTATCTTTCATGCAATTATTTGTTGTACAAGAAATAAAAAACCATTGTGCAATGGTATATACAACAATATACTTCATACATTAACTCATTCTTACCTCTATCAAGTGAGTAATACCAAAGACACTCAAGTACTCTAGCTTTGGCATATTTAGATTCTTTTGACAGGGAGGAAGAAGTGAGTCTAATTTCTTCTCAGCTGCACTTATCAACCTGTAAAAATAAACTATTGTCAATTAGATTTTATGGTTGCATAAAAGGAAGCCAAAGAATCCCAAAGACCAACAATTTTAACACATTATACCTCAGGAAACTGGTCAGCACAAATTAAAAGATTTTGTTTATCTCCCTAAACTGTTGCATACTTGTTAAGTGTTGATAAAATTCTGATGGCATGCTCACTAACAACAAAAGATGAGACCGCTGCAATTATTGTTATAATAAATGTGATCAAACTCTTTCCCATTCCAGGAATTCCTAGAGTTCTAATGGCCGGCCATGCACAGAGCAGGCTCAGTTGTTTGAGTGGAGAAAATACCACTATAGTTGGCCTCTACCACTCTAGCACCAGAAAGAGAAGTCCCTACCATTTCTGCAATAGAGAACCCTTTAGAGGAGCTTAAGTAGGGAAATGAAAGGTTGGGGCCTGCAATAATAGATTCAGAATCAACCAATGGTGGTCAGAGGCCCACCACTTGAGGACACCAATGACCCCCTAACTGAAGCATGTCTCATCCCATTGGTTGTCTGAGTTATAATTATTGACATTTGTGTTTTTTCTTGTGTATACCAGAATGCTAGAATTTATTTTTTTTAATGGTTTTCTATCACCTAGAATTCTTTTAGCTTTATTGTATGCCCAAGTGGCAGTTTTGTTTTTTAGAGTGTTTTTGGGTGGATATAGTTGTGGGGCTTGGATTTCCCAATTTTGATTTAGTTGGTGGTGGTTGCTTGGAAACCACTTTTTATAATATAAAATTCCCAATATGTACAGTGTTTGTATTAATGCTTAATATTTTATTTTTAAAAAGAACACTCAAAACTGTCAATCAACTATTGTGAGGTTAAAAATTTGAAAGCAGTTCATGGAAATCACCATCCCTTATGGCTGTCAGACCGTTAGCAAAAAGGGAAACCATATCCAGAGTCATTGCAACATCCAAAATTTTGTTCATGTTATCATCAATGCCATGCAAGCGCTTTCCCTTTGATGCCCCAAGTGGTGGACTAGTCACAGTCACACTATTTTCAATCCACGTGACTTTTGCTCCCATTTTCTAAAGTACTTTAACAAATTTTATATCTCCCTGTCATTTTATAGCATATAAACAACAAATTAATCACTAAGCAATCTTTCAAATAAAATTAACACACTCGTGAACAATTAATTCTTCAATATTCGGACTATATAGCACTAAGGTATACCTACAGGCTGCTTGTGCCACAACCTTCTATAGTAACTGTACCACCAGTAATAGCAGCACCAGCAAAGAAATAACTATGACTTGGGTAGTGTTCTAGTCACAACTCTCTTTCTTCTTCCAGTAGAGTTATGTATAGTGGAAGAGTGTTTTCTTTTAGCAGTCCATGCAATAGTGTCTCAAGTACTTCAGCAAATTTTACATCTCCATGTCATTTTATAGCATATAAACAACAAATTCATCACTAAGCAATCTTTCAAATAAAATTAACACACTCGTGAACAATTAATTCTTCAAGCTTAGGAAAATATAGCACTAAGGTCTACCTATAAGTTGCGTGTGCCACAACCTTCTACAGTAACTGTACCACTAGTAATCGCAGCACCAGCAAAGAAATAGCTGTGACTTGGGTAGTGTTATAGTCACAACCCTCTTTCTTCTTCTAGTAGAGTTATGTATAGTGGAAGAGTGTTTTCTTTCAGCAGTCCATGAAATAGTGAAGAGGGAACTCTAGTCTTTATGGAGAGATAGAGATGAAGGGGAAGCATGCATCCATAATCTTTAGTCTCTTTCTAGTTTCAATTGCTTGTCTAAATTCAGCAGTTTTCTACTAATTTAGTTTTTCTTTATTTAGATTAACATGCACTATGATAAAGGGTGCAGTTCCCTAGGTAAGCAGGAGTTCTTTTGCATGAGGATTTTTTAGCTGAAGTGAATGGCACAAATCTCTAGGAGTGTGCACCTTAACTTGGCACAGTTATCCATGCAGGGGAGGGTGCACTAGGGTTAGGATTTACACTACCAGTAGTGGTTCGAACTCTTTCCCATTCCAGGAATTCCTACAGTTCTAATGGTCGCCCATGCACAGAGCAGGCTGGGTTGTTTGAGAGTAGAGAAAATACCACCACAATTGGCCTCTGCCACTCTAGCACCAGAAAGAGAAGTCCCTTCCATTTCTGCAATTGAGAACCCTCTAGAAGTGCTTAAGCAGGGGAATGAAAGGTTGGGCCTTGCAATAACAGATTCAGAACCAACCAATGGTGGTTAGGGGCCCTGCCCCTGAGGACACCAATGACCCCCTAACTGAAGCATGTCTCATCCCATTGGCTATATGACTTATAATTACTGACGTTTGTGATTTTTCTTGTGTATACCAGAATTCTAGAGTTTATTGTTTTTTATGGTTTTATGTCACCTAGACTCATTTTATCTTTATTTTATGCCCAAGTGGCTGTTTTTATTTTTAGAGTGTTTTTGGGTGGATATAGTTGTGGGGCTTGGATTTCCCAATCTTGATTTAGCTAGTGGTGGCTACTTGGAAACCACTTTTTATAATATAAAATTCCCAATATGTATAGTTTGTATTAATACTTAATATTTTATTTAAAAAAGAACACTCAAAACTATCAACCAACTATTGTGAGGCTTAAACTTTGAAAGTACCATCCCTTATGGTTGTTGGATCGTCAGCAAAAAGGGAAACCACAGCCAGAGTCATTGCAAGCGCTTTCCCTTTGATGCTCTAAATGGTGGGCCAGTCACAGTCACAATATTTTCAGTCCACGTGACTTTTTCTCCCATATTCTCAAGTACTTCAGCAAATTTTACATCTCCCTGTCATTTTATAGGATATACACAACAAATTCATCACCAAGCAATCTTTCTAATAAAATTAACACACTCGTGAACAATTAATTTTTCAAGATTCAGATAATATAGCAGAAAGGTCTACCTGTAGGCTGCTTGTGCCACAACCTTCTATAGTGACTGTACCACCAGTAATAACAACACCAGCAAGGAAATAACTGTCACTTGGGTAGTGTTCTAGTCACAACCCTCTTTCTTCTTCCAGCATAGTTATGTATAGTGGAAGAGTGTTTTCTTTCAGCTGTCCATGCAATAGTGTCTCAAGTACTTCAGCAAATTTTACATCAACCTGCCATTTTATAGAATATAAAAAACAAATTCATCACTAAGAATTATTTCAAATAAAATTAACACACTCGTGAACAATTAATTCTTCAAGATTCAGAAAATATAGCATTAAGATCTACCTGCAGGCTGCTTGTGCCACAACCTTCTACAGTAACTGTACCACCAGTAATAGCAGCACCAGCAAGGAAATAGCTGTGACTTGGGTAGTGTTCTAGTCACAGCCCTCTTTCTTCTTCCAGCAGAGTTCTGTATAGTGGAAGAGTGTTTTCTTTCAGTAGTCCATGCAATAGTGAAGAGGGCACTCTAGTCTTTATGGAGAGATATATATGAAGGGGAAGCATGCGTTCATAATCTGTAGTCTCTTTCTGGTTTCAGTTAATTCAGCAATTTACTACTAATTTAGTTTTTCTTTATTTAGATTAACATGCACTATGATAAATGGTGCAGTTCCCTAGGTAAGCAAGAGTTCTCTTGCATGAGGATTTTTCAGCTGAAGTGAACGGCACAAATCTCTAGGAGGGTGCACGTTAACTTGGCACAATTATCCATGTAGGGGAGGGTGCACTAGGGTTACAATTTATGCTGCCAGTAGTGGTTCTGTTGTGCATATTAATCAAAAGAGTTCCTTTGCCAACTAGGAGGGTCCCATGAAATTTCTTTGGTAACCAAAAAAGTTGCTTTGCGGACCTCCAAAGTTTTTTTGTTGAATAACATAGCTTGTCTGTCTACCTCCTGTTTGAGCCTATTGTGCCCTCATCCTTTTCTAGAGATGCGCTTACACCATTAGTTAACCTTGCAAAATCTTTAGTGGTAGAAGTGGCAGAACAGGGCACAAAAGCTCTCTCTAATCTTCTGTTAGAAGCTGACATTGCAGAAGAGGTACAAGTTGAGGATATTATTTTACCAATAACTAGGGTCTTGCGAGAGGGAAATCATGATGGCAAGACACATGCTGCTACAGCAATTGCACGCCTTCTTCAATATCGACATGTCGATGATACATTGTGCGAAAGCATCCATCGTGTTGGAACTGTGCTTGCCTTAGTTGCACTGCTTGTGGCTGCCAATTTAGAAGATGATGCTACATCGGAAGCATTAGATGCCATGGGCAGTTCTCGCTAAAGCTCCCCATAGTGTAGGGCCTCTTGTTTCATACTTAGCTGCTGGATCGCCTCCTTTACAGGAAAAATCTATAGAAATTATTTCAAGGCTTTGCCTAGATCAGCCTGATGGATTGGGTGACATGATCAGTGGCACATCTGGATGCAAATCTGCAATTGCAAGACGTGTCATAAACTCTATTAAGATAGAAGTCAAAGCAGGAGGAACGTCCCTTCTGGTTTGTGCTGCAAAGGTACACAAAGAGAAATCAATGGATGATCTCAATGAATCTAACCTCAACTTTGAGATTATACAGTGTCTTGTTGAAATGCTTGGATCTGGGACATTGGACATGGGTTTGGATAACAGAAGTCATGACAGTGAAGTGGAGAGAGATA
Organism: Pseudotsuga menziesii; assembly: GCA_001517045.1. Classification (NCBI taxonomy): domain Eukaryota; kingdom Viridiplantae; phylum Streptophyta; class Pinopsida; order Pinales; family Pinaceae; genus Pseudotsuga; species Pseudotsuga menziesii. The sequence continues at coordinate 17,700 of LPNX010985911.1, forward strand.
GAAATACCTTCAAAACAAATAAAGAACGGCAGGAAATTGATTCAACTATTGAAAATTTTACAGCTACTACTTCAGGGTGCTCTGTAGTTATATGGTTACTTTCTGTGATGGCATCTCATGATAGCAAAAACAAGTTTGCTATAATGGAGGCTGATGCAATTGAGATCCTCATAGAGAGAATTTCAAATTTTTCCTCTCAAGTTGTGCAGGTAATTTTCTTGTCTTGTATTGCATCTATTTCAGATTAAATAGGTGGGATAATTGAAAGAGCATTGAGAACTATGAGAAAACAAACAAGCTACTATGTTCAGAAGTTGGATAATATTTACCATATCTAGCAATTATATATAAAATTGCCTTTTTGAGCAATTTGATGAAAAGTATAGAAAATATGGAATCTATAACGTCTCTATAGTTAACAAACATGATGCTATTTATTGGAATTTTTTGTTGAACCCTTCTGTGCATTTTTCTATTTGCTTGGAATTTTGTTTTCACCCTTTGAGTCTTATTTTTCCATGAAAATGAAGTTCCATCCTTTACCTCCAGTATGCCATGTAAACTAGATTTTGCTTACACTTTGTTTCGTTCTTCAATTTGTCTAGGTATCTGGTTATTCTATTTATAGTTACATTTTAAAGCTGATCTATTAATTTTCTCTATCTCAAGCTTTTAGTGACCTTACTCTTTGTATATGCTCTTGTAAATATAGCATTTTATTGTTCAGACTTATTGACAAGTGAAACTGTTTGATGAGCAGATTGACACTGAAGAAAATGGCAGTATATGGGTATGTGCTCTCTTACTAGCAATTCTATTTCAAGATAGGGGTAAAATTCATGAACCTGCAACAATGCAAGCCATCCCTACACTTGCAATTTTACTGAAATCTGAGGAAACTGCAAACAAATTCTTTGCTGCACAAGCTCTAGCCAGTCTGATCTGCAATGGAAGCAGATGTACTTTTCTTGCCGTAGCTAATTTTGGTGTTGTTGGTGGACTTATACCTTTACTTGGTTGTGCTGAAGCAAACATCTCAAAACTTATAGAACTGTCTGAGGAATTCTCACTGGTACATGATCCAGACCATGTAGCTCTGGAGCGATTGTTCAGAGTTGATGATATTAAGGTTGGTGCAACTTATTGCAAAGCAATACCTGCCTTGGTTGAACTATTGAAACCTGTTCCAGATCCTCCAGTTGCTCCTTCCTTGGCACTAGGGATTTTAACTCAACTAGCAATAGATAATAATTCAAACAAGCTTGTAATGGCAGAAGCTAGGGCTATAGAATACATAACAAAGTATCTCTCTCTTGGTCCTCAAGATGCTATAGAAGAAGCACTGGTAGAGTTATTAAGGATTCTTTTTAGTAGTCTTGAGATACGACGACATGAGTCTGCTGTTGGAGCTGTTAATCAGTTGGTTGCAGTATTACGCTTGGGTACCAGGGGATCAAGATACAGTGCAGCAAGAGCTTTGGAAGGTCTTTTTGCAGCAGACCACATTAAGGTTGGGGAAGCAGCCCGGCATGCTATCAAGCCTCTTGTTGAAATTCTTATCTCTGGGTCAGAAAATGAACAACGTGCTGCAATTGGTGCATTGATCAGGTTGCTGTTTGAAAATCCTTCAAGAGCACTTGTAGTTGTTGATGTTGAAACAAATGTAGTGGATGTGTTATGCCAAATTCTTTCTTCAAATTGCTCAATGGGGATGAAAGAGGATGCTGCATATTTGTGTTGTGTTCTCTTTGGGAATTCAAGAATTAGATCTGCACTAGCTGCAGCCAGATGTGTTGAACCTCTGGTTTCTCTTCTTGTTACAGAGTTCAGTCTAGCCCACCATGCTATAGTTCGTGCTCTTGATAACCTATTAGATGATGAAAAACTGACAGAGCTTATTGCTGCACATGGTGCTGTTGTTCCACTTGTTGGACTTCTGTTTGGTGCGAATTATCCTCTTCATGAGGCTGTTATAAATGCCCTGGCGAAGTTAGGAAAAAATCGGCCACTTTGCAAGCTTGATATGATTAAAGCTAGGGTGGTTGAAAACATACCAGAAATTCTTCCAGAAGCACTAGATTCTCTGTGTGCTGTCATGGCATAATTACTTCGGATAGTGACAAATAACGACAGCATTGCAAAAGGAACATCAGCTGCAAAAGTAGTCGATCCTCTTTTCTCAGCTTTAACTCGACCTGACTTTAGTGCTGCAGGGAAGCATAGTGCTGTTGGGAAATAGGGCAGACCCGGGTTTAATCCTTTTATGTCGCACCAACAAAAGACCCACAGTGTTGGCCCTTTCGGCAACAACCTACACGTAGGTTGCAGTCTCACCCGAAATAGCTATGGGGTGCCGCAGAATCAGGTTTCTGCAAGCAGAGAGGGGTATTACTGTACCTTAGCCTTTAATAAACTTATTAATCAATAATTACACAGCTTTATCATTCACTCATATACAACTTCGCAGATAGATAAACAACCGTGACTTCCTTAACCCACTACAGGGAATTCACAGCGAAGCTTGTTATTAGCAGTGATCTAATTTATCAAATGTATACAGTTATTAATGCATAAAAGACAACAGAAAGAGAAACAACACAAGAAACCACAACACCAGATATAATGTGGTTCACCCCCAGTGTAGGGGCTATGTCCACAAAACTGTGTTTTATTCAACTTGCTACAAAACCACAGTTTGATCTGCGCACACAGCTGCAGATCCCTTCAGTCCTTTCAAGCCACGCACAAAGCAGCAGGCCTCTGCACACATAGCTGCAGATCTTTCCTTACTCTTCTTACAAAAACCCTCTGTGCACATAGCTGCAGAGGTCGTCCACACACACAGCTGGGACTTAACCTTTCCTTACACAATCAGCCTTAGCTTCGCCTTTCTTTCTTTACATCAAAAAGCCTAACTTTTCTTATTTACAAAAATGCCTATTTATACATCGTGCTATTACAAAACCATGGCTTCAAACCATGGGCACCCAAAACCCTAAACCCTGGATTTAAACCATGGGTTTATTACAAAAAGGGGCTTTGACTTACCTCGACACCCCTACGACTATTTTGACCTGTAACTCTGCTTACAAAATTCCTCAACAACCGTGGAGTTACCAAAACTAATGATCCTTAGAGTACGTGTCCCAACAGGCCCCTAAGACTCACTAGTGGCCCGTCCCGGGACACTCTGCGACGGCTCTGGTGGGAGAATATTCTGTGCGAGGGTCTGGAATCGACTGGTGAGGTTGTGTAGTATGTTGTCAGCTACTTTCTCCTTTTCCACCAACTCTTGTAACACTGAGGATGATTCTGTGTTAGCCCGTTCCTGCGCAAAAGTGTCGTAGGTCTTCAGAAGTTTGAGCTGGCTCTCTGCAGTATTACTCAATTCCAATGCTTCATCAACCAATGGCTGTAGCGAATTCTCCAGCAGCGTTACCTTCGTCCTGCAGGACTCAATTTCCTGCTGAAGTTCCTTGCTGCGCTTCACTTTAGCTATCTTCTACAGAGGTGGCAGCGTCTTGATTTCTACTCTGACTGCATCTAATTTGGCCTGGTGCAACTTGATGGTTTCCTGGATCTTACCTACATCTGGATGGTCCTGTAGGTTCGCCCATGCTTCGATGTTGTCTTCCATCAGTTTTGCGATGCTGGTCACATTATCTGATATCTTTGCTGCTGAAGCCTTGATGTCCCTATGGTGCTGTTCTCGGGCCTCTGGTGGAGTCTCGAGAGGGATGCGCAGTTGAAGCTCTGCGATCTGGTGCTGGTGTTCTGTCTTCAACCTTTCAATCTCGCTACGATACTGCTGGGCATAGTCTCTCAGCTTAGCGATTCTTTGTTCTGGTTCCTCTTCTCCTTGTATGTCGGAGTCAGAAAGACTCCGACATGCCTCGTCCAGTGCTCACATCAGTGTAGTTGTTTTATGTTCAGCATCTTTCTTTTGTTGTGCTACTTCTTCCAGTCGTGCTGCGAACATTTTGTTTTGTTTGATGGTATCTCCCAATTGGATTTGGGAGAATTGGTCTCGTGCATGGATCTCCTTTGTAATAGCGAGCTAGCAGAGGTGTAATTCTGACATGGACATCTTTGTATAATCGATCCCTACGATCATACTCATCTGTGACCGGGAATTTGCATCGGTCAAGATCAGAGCTGCGCTTGATACTTGGCCTTGGTTATCTCTGGGTGGCCATTGCCCAATATCTTGTTGCATGGGTGTTGTAGTACTACTTGTCGTAGTACTGGTCGCTAACTTTGCTGCTAACTCTTTGAGCTCCAAAACCCTGTTTGCTATACCCGTGAGCCCAGCAAGATGTAGTTCCGCAAACTCTGACCATTGTTTAGTAAGCGTTCCCATAGATTTTTCTAGAGCTTGTTCCAGCTCATCCAGCGTTATAGGGGCTTCTTCTTCAATATTTTTGTCCTTTGACGCTTTTGACTTTTTGCGGGACTGTGGCTTGTTTACCTCTGCTGCATCTGGTGACTTGCGCTTGGTTGCTGGGTTAGGATCCGATATGGTCTTGATCGACTCTTCATCCTGTTCGTCCTAGCTTCCATCTCCGCCCTGGCCATCGCCATCCAACTGCGAATCACTTAGGTCTTCGCTATCTTCTAATGGGTTTTGCTGCTGCGCGTGACTGGTACCTGCGCCAATATTGGTAGCTAGGGGAACTGGAATAGAGGGTTTTTTCCCTATATCTTTCAACCAGTCAGCCGGCCATTGCTGAACTATACCCCTGATATCTGGTTCGGTAACTACATATGGTAATTTAAACCATTGATGTCGTGGATCTGCATGGGCTTGAATGAAAACATGATGTATATCGGCACTGAAGTTTGCGGTGCCCTCATATTTAGAGAACAACTCATTGGTAAGTCATGGTGTTCGCACGATCTCATAGTGGATACTCATGGCATAAAAGACGAACACAGTGTTCGTCATCTGCTGAGATACCTTATCTGAGGATATCCATAGGGAGGTGTACCTCACTACCCCCGGCATGCCTGGGTTTAATTCTACAAACTGAGCTTCGGTGGGTTCTTTCCACCCAACTAATGCAATAAGTATTAATAGACATGAATAATGAAAAGGTATACCTTTTTCCTGTGCGTCGCGGGCATCCTCCAGGAATTCCTTCGCAAGATATGTGGCTCAATTGTAAGTATACCCCTCAGCGCAGTTCATAGCAATCCGGATAACCGGAGCAGGTACTTCAGTTGGCCTACATTTCCGTATGAGTTTGCAGGCTAAGAGTTCAGCTGCAAAGCGAATGTTCTGCTCCCGAATCGTGGAAGTGCGATACCCCCGTTTCCCCTTTGTCAGGCCAAACCGCTCTTTCATAGTTTGCGCGAGCTTTGTATCCTCATTTTTTGAAGGAAATTCAGTTCCCGGATCAGGTCTTGCCATTGGTAAACCTGTGATCTTATGGATGAGTGTGGCGTCAATAGGAATTTGCTAGTCCCCTACCCATAAATAGCCGTCATGCACTAACACTAGTAACTGTTTGGCCACTACAGTCACATGTATGCCACGACCGAAATGCGGAATATCAAGCATCTTGAGTAGGCCATCTTTGTCCAGGCCCGTAGCCCGCGGTTGTACTTCCAGTAGTGTCACATTATTATCTGGGTATTTGATGCGGTGCAAGTATTCTACTGTTTCAAACTATGGAAACTTGCCATGGTCATTTGTTTCATGATCGTTGTACTTAACCTGATCGATCTTCCCTGTCATACTTCCGATCAGCTGAACTCCTTGTGGCAGCGAGGGTGTGGTTAACGTGAATTGCTTTGTTCGACGGGGTAGCTCGGTGCCTGGTCGAACAGGTTGTAGATACGGTGGCCGTGGTGGTGCAATGTTCTCCCTACCCCCGGTCGGGACCTGTGCAGAACTGGGGGGATCCATAGGATGATCTGCTGGCGTTTTCCCTGTTTTCCTATGCCGGTCTTGGTTTCGCTTGGAGCGAACTTTAGTTCTAGACTTTTTCCTGGAAGACCATGTCTGCATCGGTCGTGGTGGTGCCGGGTGAGCTTCTTCACAGGGAGCAGAGGCAGGCGGCCGATTAGAGCAACTTATCAGACCCTCTTTCTCAAATTCTCTTACTAAATCATCAAGCTCTCGTTCTGTTGTCATGGGTTCACTCGTAAATCTTAAAGAAATGCAGAATACAATTTTCCCTAACTTAGGCATCTTCTTATACACTCCAGCAATCAAATCAGGCAGGACGGTGCATTGAAGGCACCAAATTTGACGAAAATCTTGTCCAACTGGTGCTCGATTTCTGATAATCTTCTTAGTACAGGCATTTAAGGCAATTAAATCACTACCGCCGCCAATTTGGGTGCTTCCCAACGGTCGGATTTTAAACCTCGCTGTGTTTTTGGTCTTCGGCAGAATCATGGTTTGAGCTTCGTGACAACCAGCACCCTTGGCACAATATTACCCTTCGACCCATCCTGGGAATGTCGGCGACAGGACTGTTAGGTTTGATGGACTGGATTCTTGGTTCTGTCCCTTCATGTGGTATTCAATTTCGTTGCAGAGCTCGGCCTCCATATACCAGTTTTTTGCTATAGGTTCCAAGGTGTGCATGAACTTATGCACTTACTCCTCAGGAGGTATGGTTTCCCATGCTGCATAACATTGCCTCAAATGGTCCTGAGGGCTATTCTGCCCATGGAACTTACTTTGCACCTCTTGGAATTGGTTTATGAATCTGAGGCGTAGAAATTTCTGGCAGGCTCCCCAACTGGGAGTAGACTTTTTGTGATCGGTCCACCATGCTGTTGTAGCTCCTAAGGCTGTCTCGAGAGTCTGCATTCTTTGTGACTTAGGTACTTCTTCTGAGAAATGTGTAATAAATTCTCCAGGGTCTGTCAACCCAACATGTGTAGGCAACTCTCTGGGCTGCGCACTAAGGCATCTAAGAGACTTAGTGATTTGCATGCACCTATGGCCATGTAACTCATACAGTCGATTCTGCCAATTCTCTAGACCATCGTCTAAATCAGACATGTAGGAGCTATCACATTGCCAATCTATTATGCCATAGGCATCAGGCTCGACATAGTCTTCTTCCTTGGCTGTAATGTTGTAGATGTGGTCTAGAGTATCCTGCTCCCCTTCGTCTCTGATCGGTTCTGTATATCTTTCTCCTTGGGATGGGTCGAGGGGTATGATAACTCGCAGACCATTTCCTTCAAAGGTCATCTGTTTCCTCTTAAGGTTGATGATTGCAGCATTTTCAATGGCCCACTCGATTCCCAACAGGGCTGGATAAGGGTTGTTGTCATCAATGATCTCAATAAATTCAAAATCCGCTAGAGTACTTACCCCATCAATATCTATTGGAACACTAAGAATTCTCCCTGGGGGCACAATCCTTTGCTAGTTAGCTAATCTCAGTTGTATAGGTGACCAAGCCAGGGAGTGTTTCCCCATTTGTCCCCAGGTCTGCTTGGGAAGGACATTAACTTCTGAGCCAAGATCCAAAATGACATCAGTCATATCATATTCCCCTATTTGACCATTCAATCTCATTTCCCTCCCCGTTCTTTGGACACGACTAACAGTTTTCTCCTGATCAACTCCTCTCTGAGGGTCTGTGACAGCAAGAACTTTTTACAGCTCTTTTAAAGCATTCTGATTCCTCAAGAGTTTCATACAACTCTATAAAAAGGAAGAGAGTGTACTTACTTTATCTGTCGAAGCATCTTGCGGCTGCGCAGGTACTGCTGCTGTGTGAGGGTCAACAATATCGCACTGGGCCACCTTGACTGGTGCTTGGTCGTTCGCAAGGGAAAGTGCTGGGACATTCTCGGAGGCCTTATGCACGTACACCTCGACAGGTTGTTTCTGTGTATTCTGAATGTGCGTCATAGCGCCACTCCGGGTGACCCCATTGATGGCTGCGGCAGGTCTCTGCTCAACAGAAATCAACTGAATATTCTGGGTAGGCCCACTGTTGTTTCCCTAAGTCTTGGCTATGAGCTGGGGGCACTGTTCAATCATGTGGTCGACTGCGCGGCAATACTGACAGGTTATGGTGGGGTTCCGACAGTCGCGAGCAAAATGGCCATCTTGGTTACAATTGTAACACACAACCTGGCCTCTACCTCTTCTGGTCATACCACCACGGCCGCGACCTCCAAAGGCACCTCTTCCAGAGGCACCGCCGCGGTAACCATAGCCATCATTATTCTGGGCTTCATTTTGCAATCGGTAGGCATCAGAGATGCGCTCTTTCATGAGGTCATAGCTATGACACTCCTCTTCATTATGCCCTACTAACTTACAGAACTTGCAGTAGGGGTTCTTGGGAACTTGAACATAACTCTGAAGAAGAGGGCAGTTTTCAGTGCGATGTTGGCCAGTGGTTCGACAAATATCACAATATAGAACACCGGGATTGAATTGGTTTGGCACACCTGTATTTAGGTAAGTTCTGACCACGGGGCACTGGTCCCTATCATGACCTTCTGTCCGACATTGCATACACCAGATCTCCTCTCGACTGGTTTTATCCTTCTTCATAGCGCGAAGCTCCAAGGCCATTGCTGCTAGCTGCACTTGGATTTGAGCAATACCGGAATCATCTTCGACAGGGGCGGTCTCTAGCTTCATTGCAATTTCCAGAGCCTCTTACTAGTCAGCAACCTTCTGTTGCATGAGTGGAGTTCTGATATGTGGTAGTAATGCTGTGATAAACCATTCCTTGTGCTACGCAGGACTAATGGTAAAGCTGACTTGGTCTAGTAGAACTTTGAATCTCTGGTCAAAGTCCCACACGGATTCGTCGTGCCGCTGGTGAATCTCTTTTAGTTCAGTGATGCTCTACGATTCTGATTTAGGCTTCTTAAATTCTTTGGTTATGGCTGCCTTAATCTCATCTAAAGTAGGGTTCTGAGTAGTGGAGAATTTCATGAACCAGGTCAAAGCCCAGTCCCAGAAAGAAGTAATGAGCTGCGTGGTTCTCACATCCAGGTTTGTAATATTCTTCGCGTTCCATACTGCTTCACATAAAAACCAGAACTATTCAGGGTCTTCTAATCCCGTGCCTTTGAATATGGGCAGCTTGATGTCATCAGCTAGGTGGGCCATGGCGGTTCTCGGAGGGTTGGGAGGGGGACAGGATGTCGATGGGGGGGGGTTTATGGGGGCAGAATGACCTGTGGCCGGAATACTCGGACTTGGTTGACTGTCAGACTGCGACAGAATTTCAGGGGTAACATACGGGTTTTCTTCAGAGTCTGACTCTTCAGGAGTTACAGGGGAAGACGTGGTAGCCTGACCTAAGGAATATGAGTCAAAATCTCTTTTGTACCTTTTTCCACTTCACAGCAAACCACTTTGCTCATCAAAGGTATTATCACTTGCAAACATATGTTAGTACTACTAAGCTAGCATTTTGATTCAAACAACAATATACCCTTTTCAGCCAATAGTATTTTAATCCTCAAGCTTATTGAATTCAAAAACTTACCACGGGGGCCTTTGAAGAACTGCCGTTCATCTTCGCTGAAGGAGGTACTTGTGTGAATGGCAAACTCAGTCACGAAGGCTTCCAATGTTCACGTCGTCCAGAAATCAACAGCGCGGGATACCTCATTTTTCACGTGTTGCACAAGATTGACCCTTGTGGGGGTCCACGTGGGAACCCGTCGAGCTTGGAAGCTCGTCCTTCTCTCTGTTAACCTAGACAACCACTGGTGCAACTCTATGTGGAGAATACCAAAGAAAATTTCATAAGCATCACAAAAAACATACCTTTTTAAAAATTCACGTGCGCTACAACGCGGATTTGTGTTCTCTTGTTGCGCGAATTTCAGATAAGTCTCAGCAAACCAATCACCGATTTCCATCACAGAGGGCCTCCAGAACATAGCCCTCGAGGTAAGACATAAACCCCTCTTGATCAGATACTGAGTTCAACCGGCAACGGAACCAATTTGTTGGGAAATAGGGTAGACCCGGGTTTAATCCTTTTATGTCGCACCAACAAAAGACCCACAGTGTTGGCCCTTTCGGCAACAACCTGCACGCAGGTTGCAGTCTCACCTGAAACAGCTATGGGGTGCTGTAGAATCAGGTTTCTGCAAGCAGAGAGGGGTATTACTGTACCTTATCCTTTAATAAACTTATTAATCAATAATTACACAGCTTTATCATTCACTCATATACAACTTCGCAGATAGATAAACAACCGTGACTTGCTTAACCCACTGCAGGGAATTCATAGTGAAGCTTGTTATTAGTAGTGATCTAATTTATCAAATGTATACAGTTATTAATGCATAAAAGACAATAGAAAGAGAAACAACACAAGAAACCACAACACCATATATAACATGGTTCACCCCCAGTGTAGGGGCTACGTCCACAAAACTGTGTTTTATTCAACTTGCTACAAAACCACAGTTTGATTTGTGCACACAGCTGCAGATCCCTTCATTCATTTCAAGCCGCGCACATAGCAGCAGGCCTCTGCGCACACAGTTGCAGATCTTTCCTTACTCTTCTTACAAAAACCCTCTGCTCACACAACTGCAGAGGTCGTCCACGCACACAGCTGGGACTTAACCTTTCCTTACACAATCAACCTTAGCTTCGCCTTTCTTTCTTTACATCAAAAAGCCTAACTTTTCTTATTTACAAAAATGCCTATTTATACATCACGCTATTACAAAACCATGGCTTCAAACCATGGGCACCCAAAGCCCTAAACCCTGGATTTAAACCATGGGTTTATTACAAAAAGGGGCTTTGACTTACCCTGACACCCCTAAGACTATTTTGACCTGTAACTCCGCTTACAAACTTCCTCAACAACCGCGGAGTTACCAAAACTAATGATCCTTAGAGTACGTGTCCCAAGAAGTGCAATGCAGGTGCTGGTAAATATCTTAGAGAATCCTCAACAGCGTGCTACCTACAAGCTGACACCTTCTCAAGCAGTGGAGCCACTGATTCCTCTATTGGATTCACCATCCCAGGAAGTACAGCAGCTTGCAGCAGAACTAATTTCTCATTTACTTCTAGAGGAATACTTGCAGAGGGACATGATCACTCAACAGGAAATTGGCCCTCTGGTTCAGGTTCTTGGGTCTGGTATGTCCACTTTGCAACAAAAGGCAATCAAAGCTCTTGAAAGTGTTTCATTAAGCTGGCCAAATGCAATTGCAGATGTGGGTGGAGTTGCTGAGCTGTTAAAGGTGATTCTACAGGCTGACCCTCCACTTCCCCATGCATTCTGGGAATCTGCAGCTTCTGTATTATCAAGTATTTTACAATTCAGTTCCCAGTATTATTTGGAGGTACCTGTTGCAGTCCTAGTAAAAATGATCCGCTGGCGCTCTGGTTCAGAACCAACCATTGTAGGTGCATTAAATGCCCTTCTTGTTCTGGAGACTGATGATGCATCTAGTGCTGAAGCCATGGCAAAAAGTGGCGCCATTGAGGCACTCTTGGAACTTCTTAGGTGTCATCAGTGTGAGGAGGCTGCAGCAAGACTCCTGGAATCCTTACTGAATAATGTCAAGATAAGAGACTTGAAAGTTTTCAAAATTGGAAATTTCTCCATTATCTCAGTATTTGCTTGATCCTCAGACTCAGACTCAGCAAGCAAGACTGCTAACTGCTCTTGCACTAGGGGATCTGTTTCAAAATGAGACTCTGGCATGGACAACAGATGCAATCTCTGCCTGTCGTGCACTTGTGAATCTGCTTGAGGACCAACCAACATAAGAGATGAAGGTGGTTTCCATCTGTGCCTTGCAAAATCTAGTTATGTACAGCCGCTCAAATAAGCAAGCAGTTGCAGAAGCTGGCGGAATTCAGGTTGTCCTTGACCTTATCAGCTCTAGTGATCCTGATACAGCAATCCAGGCAACTATTTTTATAAATCTTATGTTCTCAAGTACTACCGTTCACGAATATGCCTCTAGTGACACTGTCTGAGCTTTGGTTGGTTAGTACTTGTTTCTTATTTTGTTACTTTGTTTGATGTGCTTGTAGATACTTGTCTATGGTTTGAGCATATGACCTGTAATTGAATGCAGAGACTAGTCAAAATATTATGCAATTGAATGGTAAGGAGTCTTTTGTCCACTCCTTACCATGTATTTAACCTCAAACATTTCTGAGAGCTGGTGTTGAGAGCTATCAAAAGGGAACATTTCTCAGATTAAAACTTTGTAGCAAATTATAATGGAACATTTTCTTATCAGTCCCCCTAATGAGTCACGACCCCTGGTGTTCTCTTAATGTCTAGATTGAACTACTATAATTTTGTGGACAATAGTCAACTAAGCTCACAAACGAAGGAAAAATGAAACACTTTGACAACATTTTGCATCACGGATAGAAGAAATCACTTGTCTTATACATAAGGAATGCAGCAGGCACCTCCTCAATAGCCATTGACAGAAGGATTCTATTTTACAGTCCATTGCTGCACCTAAATGTCTATTGTTCAAGACTACAGAATAGTTTGTCCTTTGACTGGAAATATTTCACATGTTCACAAGGTACAATTTAAATCACCACGGGCAATGGTTCATTTTCCAAATACAAAATGAGGAAATGTTTTCTGATACACATGATATATTCTATGTATTATGTTTAATCAATTGGGATTTTAATTGGATATTTCTCAGGGTGTCTGCATACTAGTTCAGTTTATCCCAAAATTTGAGAAAGCGATGTGATTACAAGCATGCATGGAATGTAGAATATCAATGAATCCTTCCATGATGATTGGTTCTTGTGGTCTTATGACTGTGTCGTCATCTAATACTTAGTTACTATGTTTGTTGAATGTGCAGCTACTATTGAAAAGGACTTATGGGCCATGGCCACTATAAGTGAAGATTATTTGAAAGCATTATATGCTCTGTTCGGCAATTTTCCAAGGCTCGGAGAAATGGATCAAGCTACAAATTGCATCCCTCATTTAGTTGCTTCCTTGAAGTCTGGGCCAAAAGCAACTTAGGAAGCAGCCTTGGATTCACTTTTTCTTCTTAGACAAGCTTGGTCAACATGTACAGCTGAAGTTGGCAAAGCTCAAGCTATTGCTGCAGCAGAGGCTATTCCAATTCTTCAGTATTTGATTCAATCAGGACCGCCTCATTTTCAAGAAAAGGCAGAGCTCCTCTTGCAGTGCTTACCAGGAACTCTATTGGTAACTATCAAGCGGGGCATAAACCTGAAGCAGTCAGTGGGAAACCCAAGTGCATACTGCAAACTTACACTTGGGAATGTTCCACCAAGGAAAACTAAGGTAATCCCTTGCCAATCAACTTTAGGCTTTTATTTTTTATTTTTTTAAAGGTAATATTCGAGGGATCCTTTCTTTTGTTGCAATGTAATACAACTATAGACATCATATTCATAATTATAAATTAGATATCCTTTTTCGGAATGAGCTGCTTGTATGTATTTTTATTTTCCATTTGCCTTGCATTGTGTTCTTGTTGTCATTAAGTGTAATAGATATTTTTCTTATATGCACAGTTATCAGAATTTCCCTTTTTGAATTTGTGAGTACCTGTATGTTTTACTGGAACAAAATTTTCATGCAGGGCTAAGGAATCACACATCCCGTGTCTGAATCACTTCATAGGTTTTAAGAACCCTACCAGTAAAGTCTAGACACAATTAACTAGTAAATTGAATCTAAATGAGTATAATATGAGTGTCCAACAGTCTACCATAATATTGAAAGAGTCATTTCCAGAGCACCTTTATTGTGTATTTGACAGGGCATTTTCCTACTGAACATCACCTCGGATTGCTCTGCTCTCATTTTTATCTGCTAAAAACTTAAAAGTACCCGTCTAACAGTGACATGTATATCTATTCCCAATTTATCTAGTTGACTTTGCCTATTATAGTAATGTCTTTTCAACTTTAATTTGCTAAAAATAGGTTTTCATAATCTGGTTCAAAAATTCAGCCCTATGTTTGGGCAGGTTCAGAGCATATACTGAAAAATTCTTGGGATTTGTCCTTTTACTGCAAATGTTTAGGTCTTGTCAATGCAGAATTTGATTCCAAGGACTTTGCTTAGTACTTAAATAACTTTGCGATTACAAGCTATTGTTTCCCTTTGGATCCATTCAGCTGGTTAGCAATTTGAATGCACGGTATCTCTCTTCTCGACTAATTCCTAGTGTCAAAGACCTGCAAAGAAATCCTTGGGAAAATTAGTTTTTGCTTTCTATTTATTACCTCAGTTCACAGCTCCCTTGATATTTTTCTCAGATTTCATTTGAGATTTTCAGTCTGGTAAGACTTAAGAGTTCTATTATATGATCTTTTGGATTGGGTTCCCAAGTCCACTGGCCGATTTGATTGCCTCCATAGCGTTCCTACTTACAGCTCTTTCATTTTGACAGTGTATCATTAGATTCATTACTCGATCTACCCGCATGTTATACCTTGTTTTAGGAGATGGATAGTTGCTACTTCGGCTCACATCAAGATTGAATTCTCTCAATAGAATATGGTTGCTTTGGAGGTTTGGCTTTACGGTTCAAACAGAAAGACAGTTTCGTAACCTGTAGCAAGGTAGGAAAGAATTAGAACTTGCATTATCTCGTTCAATGCCTTACCTAACAATACATAATTATCTAGTTATGAATGATCAGGTTCAGAACTCATCCTAGTAAAGAATGGGATCATACGTAGTCCATGTTAGTTTTACATGTGTGTAGCTCATACTGTGTTCCAGCTATGGACAAACTCACTAAGTATTTTGCATTTTTGCTTTTCTGCATTTTGTACCTTTGATACAGATAACATATCTAGGAGTAGGAGACTATACTGCTGCTTATATCTTTCTTTATTTGATCTTATCTTAGTTTTGGCATTTTCTAGGAGTTGCGTTTGCACTCCCACATTGTACTCATACTGGACATATCCTTTAGTCCCATTGACCTACTTTTGTAGTCATTAATAAAACTATCTTATTTTATCTTAAGGCACCTTTTGTCCTCCAGCAGAGTAGACAGCAGCAAAGTACAGAAGTTATGTATAGCCATCCTACAGTGGTTTCGTACACCAGCAATGAGGGCGCATAGGGTGCATCCATGCCAAAAGAATCCACCTTCCATCCTCGATTGAGTTCCAGTTTAGATGCCTTTCCTTATTTAGTAGTTTGGTCCTAATTCTGGGTTTTTGGCCTTACTTAGCATTTGCATGCACAATTAGAGGGAACAGTTCCCTAGTTAGTAGAAGTGCTCACGCATGCAGACTCCCAGCCTCAGTCAAGGGTGCAGAACTCTAAAGCCTTAGTCCATCTCCAGTAGAGGCACTTTAGTAGCGTTCTTCTTTTAGCTTTTTAGCTTTTTATAGGAGCTACTTTTACACTCCCACTTTGTATTGATATCATGGTACCATAGTCCCATTGACCTACTTTTGTGGTCATTTGTTGGACATTAATAAAATTATCTTATTTGATCTTATCGTATCTATCCATTCAAGAAAGGTTCACTAGGGTTAGCGTTTGATACTCTCAATTGAGGCACTGCTGTGCATGTGTCCAGATTCATTATACCCTCCCTTCTTCCAGTCTGTAAAGGAGAAGCAGGGCACACTATTGTGGTGGTTTTAGAGTTTTGAGCTATAGCATTTAGTTTACTGTTTTCAGGTTTAATACAATAATCAGTGATGTTATTTTGAGAGTTCAAATTAGCAAGTTTGATGTTATTATCAATAGTATGTGTTTGTAGTTTAAAGTTTTAAACTTTAAAGTACTCTATAGCTATAATTTTGATTGATTCTTTCATCTTTAGCTGTCAAGACGTTTAGGTTAGATTTTAAAGTTGAGAATTTGATTACCATGGTTTGACTATTGGCATGGTATCAGAGCATATTTGATGAAGCCTTCTAGGAATCCATGTATGGATAGTAGGGATTCTACCTGGGATAGGAAGTTGCTAAAAAAATTTGTGGATGAGATGCTCAAGATCCATGCTTGAGAAAAGCATCGTGGACCTTTGATAGGTTGTCTTTAGGTTGCTCATCTATTTTGTGTAGTACTGTGTTTCAAGAACAATAGTATGAATACATTTAGTCTTAGAGACAAAGACAGATTGGAAGGGCCCTCCAATTTCGTTCAATGTAAGTGTCAGATACAAAAATCATTTGAGCATGATCTTTGGGATTTTGTGGAGCCCATAATTGTAGAGCCTACCAATCCTATGCAGTTCACAGAACATTAAAAGAAGATGGCCAAGGCAGCGAGTCATCCTTGACTTTGTGAAGGATCACTTGATGCCTCACATCACTGAGAAGACCATGGGCAAGGAAATGTTTGATGAAAGAGCTGTGAAAATTCAAATCAACCAGTGGGAACATCAATGCGAAAATTCACAAGAAATGCCATCTGATAAAACTCCTTACACACCATTGACTATTAAAAATTCACAAGACATACCCGCAAGGAAATTCATGCTTTCTATCAGGATCTCCAAAATCCAATTCGCTTATGTGGTGGCTATTAGAGCCCGTACCATACATCAGCACAGGAAAAGATTTATTGGTTGTGTCATATACATTTATAATGATGGCCAAGTTTCCTGGAAGCTGATGTAAAAAATTCTCTACCAACGACTCTACATCAAAGGTTCCACCCAAGTACCTCGAAATATTAGAGGAAATATGTTGATAAGTCATTCTAAGGAAATAACACATCAAACAGAAAAAATAAATGCTTAAAATTGAACAAAAATGACCATTATCCATTTCACCAACACAAATTCCTGAAAAACATCAGTCCACTATACAGGAACCAAATCACACTGAATTGGGACATTTGCACTAAAATTTGAGCCCATAAATAAATATTGTTATGATTGCAAGGTAGAGGGATTTGCACTGTCTAACATACATACATACAAACTATGTTAGTAAGTTGGTCACAGAGTCTCTTCCTCAAACTTGGAGGTAAGTAGGAAGTAAGCAACCTGCTATATGTCTCTTTACAAGATTTGTCTCAAGCAAGATAATGGCATAGACCAAACATCTCCCGACACAAGAGGGATAGGAATCTTTAATCCTCGTCTGCCTTTGAGACTTGGAGTGAGTTGTGAGACTCTTTAAGAAGGCAAGATATTCCCTCTAATCTCGTAGTATTGTGAGCATTGGAAGGTAAGAGTCTGAATACATCTACTGACATTTTCAGATGCTCTACGCAAGGAATTATGTGTTCAGGTGGAGCTAACACATTCGGGTAAGGTCCATCTTGTTGATGGTCATTAGAGATCCCACAAGTTGCATTTCCCTTCACCAGCCTTAGATGTAATGTTTGAGAATATTGTGGCTCCAAGTAAGCATCCTCTACAACCACCTTAGAACGAGAATCTTCACATATTATATGATCCTACAGTACCCTGGAGTATAAAGTTAGATTCTGCAGCCCGAATTACAACATCCACTTGAGCAAGCATGGGTTCTCTAATTCTATTATCTGACCAGCAAACCTTTGTTATCAGCAAGGATATTTTTCAATAAAAGACAATCAAATAATGAAAATATAACTGGCAAAGCAGAGAAAACAAATCTGATTACTAATAACCATTTATCATTATGATGCAGCAACAACCTGGAACTTCGCCATCCCTAGGAGATTTAATAAGGCGATAAGCAACACCAACACGATCAAAATTTCCTGCAGGTGGTGTTATAAGGAACTCATACCATCCAAAATGACAAACAACAACCTTTAACACAGATGATATACAAGAAACAATTTTTTTAGGCCACCATTTTTTTAAAGAAACAATTAAACCAAATTAACAACATATGGGAATTTGATAACCATATTGCAATTGCATATTAATATCATTAGATCTATAGATCCTTTGGGCATGCTTCACTTAATTTGGGATCAAACATGTTGAATGAATGTTGCCATTATTAACTGAACTACTATCTAGTCTGCTATAGAAGTAACTGAAAACAAAATAAATGTTGTTTCTAGAATTAGTCACTCTTTACAACCATGCAATAATAATTTAATGCAACGAAAAGTAGGCAAACCCTCCTATACCTTTCGAAACTGTAAAGAGGCAGTAAAATTGAAGGCTTACCTTGTCCCTTCTGAGGAGATAACCAAGAAATGTTTCAAATTCGGATACTTGTTTCCGATTCTTCCCACCTGCATGAAAATAAACCTCAGGAAACTTTGACAGTGGAAGAACTGCTGCTGGAGTCATGTCTGTAATGTGTAAGGCTAGAAGGATGCAAAGGAAACTCAATCTTAGACACTCAGCATGTATAATTCATAAATAATATAGGAAAATTGCAGTAAATTCAACTATCTGGTGCACACCATAGAATAATACATTCCGGTAAAGAATGGGAAGAGAAAAAAACAAGATAAATATATTACTGTCCAACAAATGACCAAAAAGGTAGGTCAAAGAAACTGAAAAGAGTACAATCATCAATTACTCCTGTAGATGTAATGAGGGCTCCTACAAAAGCATGAAGTAAGCTAAACTAACTAATAAATGAGTTAGCCATGAAAGAGCATGATCAAGTCATGCTAGAGGAAAGAAAAGAATCATGTTCTAGGTATAACAGTGAAGCCCTAATTAGCATCATAGGCTGGAATAAAAAAGAACAAAAAGAATTATGTATTATCTAGAAATCAACCCTTTCTGACATATAAATTTATTTGGCTCCTGAAGGTAGCCTAGAAGATAAGTATGTTATAGCATGCCGCGTGCCAGTTTATACAGCAAGTTCACTTAGTGAGATTATATTTCCTTGCACTCATAATTGAGAGTCACTCTAACTTACCTAATCATGGCAGAATAAAAAACTTATCCACAACAAAAATGTTTATAGGATATTAAAAATAATGATGTAGTTCAACATCAGATGACCATATACATACATTAGATGGTATTGCATGTGGACATGTTTAAAATTGTTCATCATTCTGTAAACCCTACAAGAATTGCGTCTAGCCAGGGAAGTTGAGACAAGTGATATCCTCCCCACATAGGATCAATTCCCACATTGACATCTTGAGCTCTTAATGCTTAAGAAGAATACAATTTACCATGGGTAACATATTCAAAACAAGGCAAAAGTTGGAACTTCCTAGTGGGTCAAGGGTTTCCCAAGGATATGTATTTCATAGTTTTTAAAAACATATATATTGAATGCCTACAAAGGTCTACTAAGTTTGCAACAAATAACAGCCTCTTAAAATAAATAAGAGGAAATACAATTATTATTTGTTCTTCTGATTCAAAGGAAAGGCTGACAAGACTCTTATACGTAAAGCAAATATGGAAAGCATTCTAAATATTGTGAATAGACATAAATTTATATAATTGTTGAATTACTTTCTGGTCAACAATTACAGTAATACATTAATAGTCAATTAACTAATCACTTTCAAATTCATGTCCAAGCATTATAAAAAACTTAACTTGGATGATTTTTTTTACAGAATAAGCAATCTGCAACTGACAATGTAATCTCATCGATGTGAAATTATGATGATATAATTTGGGGTTATGTTGGGTCTCTTTTTTAAACTGAAAGAAGAAATCTGTCCTTTTGGCAGGATGAAAATAAAAAAATTTATTACCTTTTAATAAAATCATGCAAGAAAATTAAACCTTCAGAAAATATACACAAGTCACCTAAAGTGTTAGATATCGGCAAAGGTAATTTAATTTATCAGACACTCTTTAAATGTACACAAGTCACCTAATGTTTCAGATATTCAAATTAAATTACCTTTTCCTTTGAAATTAATTAATTTGTAGTTACCTTTTCAGTGTTGACATAATCTCCCATTACCTTTTCCTTTGTATTCTTCTTAGAATCAACTTGCTTCAACTCCAACCAATATAAAGCACAGGAATCACAGTTATTCATTTCATACTCATAAAGATGCCATTCGAACTGATTTGATGGCTGAGGATCCATGTAATATGATCTCTTCATCCCACCAATTTCCTTCATGACTTGCTTTCTTGATTCATGCCATCCACGACCATTATAATCTGGCAATGATCATTGCTTTCTGTTTCCACTCTCAAAATCCCTTCATGGCTTGTCAAAAAAGAGCCACTCTCTAATAACTTCCCCTTGAAGAACAAACAAGTCAAAGAGCTATGCAAAAATAAGACAAATACCAGACAATGAAGAAAGTATAATACCTTATGTATCTAATCAAAGTACCCTTGTCAACAAATTTAGTTTCTCTAAAAACAATAAGCTCCTATGAGACTTTAAAAAATCATGTTGTACATGACTTTTAAAGTAATTTTTCTTTGTATTTTTTCATAAATGTGTAAGTGCATGCAATAGGTATTCCTATTGTAATATGTTAATACCATACCAGGTACATTCCAGGGTGATTTTTTTGTTGCGGCACCTTCACATTCAGGAATCCCAAAAGATTTTACCACAGTTTTAGCACCAAGGGCAGTAAAGAGAAGGCCATCCTTCAGGTCAATGCCTCCAGGTTGTAAAACAGGTCCCATGCCTGGTGAACCTTCATTCAAAGCCACCATTCCATGAAAATTGCTACAATAGTCTTGGCACCAGTCTAATCCTTGAGCAGGCCTAGGACAATCCCAAAGGGCACATTTGGGGCCTAAGAAAGCCTCAAAAGGAGGATAAATTCCTGGACATGGACCTTGAAATTTAGGTATATGCTCTTCCTCAACCTCAGGGTCTAAAGAGAGGCATAGATTTTGATCAAAATCTCGATTCATCTAGACGGCTGCTTCCAAGCCCTCATCAGTAGTTTGCAGTAATGATTCTGTATGAATGTTTTCAGACCTACTAGTCCCATCAATGTTTTGTGATTCTGCATTAGCGTGGTCCACATAGAAGTCCTAAAGACAACCAAAATGTACAATTTTTCAGAACAATCTCAAATTATTGCCAACAACCATACACTAAGATTATGAAGAATCATTTGGCAACACCTTTCTCATTTCATTGGGTGGAATCGCCTCCTGAAAACTAGATGGATTAGCAGCTTCAAGGGTATTTTCATTAAGTTGAAGCTTAGAGCTATATGGTGCTGCAAGAATACTGGTAGCATCATCTTCCTCTTCATGAAGTTGCAACAAACGCCACATATCACAAGACAAATCTGACGAACATAGGCTTGCTTCCTGTATAATAAACTCAAAAAATAAGAATAATGAACTATTTGATAAACAACTTATTCTATCCATATCCTAATATGTTAACTCTTGTTACTTGTTGCAAATATTAGACTTTAGCATTATACATAGAATAACGATTGAAGAGGTCAACAGAACAAATAAATGATACAAGGAAAACATAATGGCACCTTCATCTGATAACCATGAACCCAAAAAGCTCATAAACCTTTACTTCAATAGGATACAAAGTTGATTCAAAGAATTATCTACAATGTATTGACCCTTCTATTGTTCTTACTAAATGAAAATAAATAAAAATAAACAGAGTTTGGAAAAGATGTTAGAAAGTGACCAACATTGATGTAGTAGGTGATTCCTCATGTAGCTCAGCTTTGCATTCCCACGGCAATTGATGAACCTGCTCCTCCAAAACTAGAGCATCATTGACTCGGCTCTCTTTCCTGATCTGTTGTAGGTCAGTGAACATTCCCTGTAAGTCGTCAACCCTGTTTTTGGCCTTAGTCTTGAATAACTGATGAGTTGTTGATTTTGGCATGCTCTTTGAACTTTTCCCCATCATCTGAAACTTATCAATTCTAGTGAAATCTAACTAATGTATGATGCACAATCCTCAAAATATTCTTACTGAATCACTGCTAGAATTAGACATGGTTCCTTCTGCAAGGTGTTTTATAATCGACTTGACATCATGCAAAATATCAAAGATTTGTCTCAGCAAGTTTCTTAACAAAATATCTAGTGGAAATGAACTATGATCCCAGTGAATTAACTAGTCTAATCACCATGCAACCTTTTCCAAAATTGTTAAGGGAACAAATTCATCTCTTCTTCAAACAACTTGTCTATTGGAAGTTTGATCTTGGTCTGTCTTAAGGATACTTTCCTATAAAAGGCACAATCTTCAAAAAAATCTACACGGGCTATCCGCGATGTCTGAAACCAACTCTACCCCTCGGCTAAATTGCTTGATGGAGGACCATTTTCTCAAACAAAAACCAACCCATATGTCTCACCACTTGATGCAAACTATGCTACCCACTAACTCATCCAATCTTCTACTTCAAGAAATCATATATAATATTTGCAAAATGTTTGACTGATCTTCAGTTTCAATTATCAACTATTCAATAGGTTACTCAAATCAATTGGTGCATGGATCCCATATTGTTCATTTCAAAACATTAAGCCCTTTCTTTTGAATGACCGTAATCTTTCACAAAGATCAAAGCTATTAATAGATGAAGGAATTCGTAACCCCGATAACCCAGCATAAGCAATCTCAGGAAGATATTTAAAATCCACTGCTAATATAAATGTAATCTCGGGAAGATCTTCAAAAACCTCTACCAATATACTCTTTAATTTCTATAATCTCATTACCAGTTTCCAATCCAAGACTCGACAAGTGATTCAAATTGCTGTGAGACTCAAAATAAAAACAAAAAGTTTTGCTATGGCCAACTCTGTATCATTCAATCGCAGCAGAAACCCATGAAACACCAAATCCTATTGAAAACATTAATTTGCTGTGAAAAACCCCAAAAAAATCAATTTTGGTTCATTAGTAACGATTGTTTGAGGCCTTGATTATGCAAATCAAAAGTAAGGTTCGAATCCGAGGCACTTCCAACACAAACTAAAATGCTGAGCTTATTGAAACCCCAAAACCCAGGTCAACTAACAAATAAGACTTCAAAATAAATAAGAAGAACCTCATATTAAGGTCATTTTGACACATTTTCCAAGCATCTTTCTGCACAAAAATTCGATGATTCCTTTCTCAGCAATCCAAAAAGAATTTCAGGGCAGATAAAGGGAAAGACGCCTTCAAATTATGAACAATTGAACTTGGCGGTAAAAAACAGGCTAGTGGGAATGTTGTTTTGTCTATACATTGGTCAAATGATAAAAGGTCTCAAAAAGTAAAAAGAAATGAGCAAACCACTAAAATATACAATTCTTTCTAATCACTGTTTTCAATACTATGATATTATTAAGTAGAATGGTACATGCAATTTTAAGAATCAGTTTCCAGTCTTGGATGGTTTGCCACATCTCAAGTATTAGTGGTTGGCCAATATATGACAAACAAAGTTAAACTTTGTCACGTACCTAAACATCAATATTGGTGAAAGTAAGTGTACAAGGCCATTTAAAGTGTAAGGATTAATATTTTGTAAATAAATTTAATAAACATTAATATAGCAACAAAATCTCTTCATTGCTAGACTATTTTCTCCCTTTACTATTAGATTGTTTCTCCCCCTTCACTACTAGAAATATAATGGTAAAAATAAGAGGCTATTTTTCCCATTTAAGTGCATGAGAATGTGACGTAAATGAAGGATTAGGGTTTGGGGGGAGGGACCCACCCTTTCCTTGTTATTTTTAGCTTTTGTAAGTTTAAAATTTAGCATTTTTTTTGTAGAGAATGTGGCCCTTGAGAACACAAAAGAACCAAAATGTACCCAGAGGAACCTAAAAACAGGGTTCAAGTACCCATTTGGGGTCAACTCCCCACTTGATAGCTAGGAAGAGCCAAGTACTTCATAGAAGAACACAATTCATTTGGGTTCTTCTGCATGAAAACATATTCGTCGATGGGATTACTAAGGAAATTGTTTGACATATTAAAGGAAACACTTGTTAAATGGGCTCTATTACAATAATTAGTTGTCTCAATCGTGATTGCAAACAGTCCCTGAATCTAGAATTTTATCAACCTAAACCATTTCCAATTAGCCCCTCTGTAAAACCCATCTGTTTTCCAGCGAAATGAAAAGTAATGTTTTACTGAAACCCAAAATGTTATCACCCCCAATTACGCTTCACCTTGTCGCCATAACTTTCCTCTTGAGACAAAAAAAAAATTGAAATGAAAAAGGAAAAGAAAAAAATCAGTAGAATAGAGGCCTAATTAAATTATTGTCTTAAAAAATTGTTTCAAAACCACTCCTAGTTTAGTAGTGTATCAAACGTTTTTTATCATGATAGTTAAATTGGTGTCAATAGCTAAGTTGTCACACATGAGGAGGTCTATAATTTACTAAATTTTAACACGGCAGATGGTTTCAGAGACCCCCTCTGAATCCACATGTCGTGTTAGAATTTAGTAAATTGTACAAATTCATTGTCAAAATTGTAATTTTCCATTGCTGGAGTGACACAACTAAAAATAACCAAATAATGACCAATTGTTATGTGGTCATTTTTAGTCTAGATACCCCGTGACCAAATTTGGTCATTTATCTTGGTCTTTTCAGTTTAGTTTTTACACGTGACCAAAAGTGGTCATTTATCTTGGTCTTTTTTAGTTAGCTCACATAAATTTATCAATTTTGGTCATTTATCCCTTGAAAAAAACTGTGGTGACCAAAAGTTTTGGTCTCCTAGTCACTAATCTCTCATTTTCCACTAGTGATGGGAAATTCATGTGTGCATTATATAATGCATGTGTGTTATTGAAATCCATTTTTTTCTAGGTAGGATAGTTTCCACTCACTTAATGCGCCGTCGCTTAAGCAACGCTTATCAGACTAGTCGTTGCTTAAGCGACGCTTATGGCCACATTTACAAAACTAGCCGTCGCTTAAACGACGCTTATGGCCACATTTACAACAAAAAAAAATTATCCTTGTGATTTTTGGTGAGTTTAAAAAAAGAAATCCACACACCGTCGGATTTTGGATCGAAATGTAGTAGTGAAACAAGAAACTCCCTATGCCATCCAAGAAAACATGCCTTACTGCTTCCTTGTTAATGATGTAATCAGTAGTGTATTTGGGCAGCAGGGAAGGGGATCTGGAACCTCCAAACATCCTGAAGTATAAGCCATCTTCAGTCAAAAAATAGTCCGCATACTCCTCCATCACTTGCAGTGCCTCCTCCGACATACAATCACACTCCTTTAGGAAAATGAGTGTGTATAAGGGCATGATGAAGTGTTCACAGATTTCTTGGTAATGGCTGTGATATTTATGTGCCCACAGTGGTTTATAAGAAGAGTAGACAGGCATTCTTTCCCTGTCCTAGATGCACCTGAGGCCGGGGAAAGGATGATTGCATAATATACAATCTATAAGTATGGAGCTCATAAAGAATTCAGACCTCTTTTGGGACACTCCTCCCAAAGCCGAGGCCAAGCAAGCTGAAAGACTATTTGATGCAATGCTGACCCAGTTGAAAATTGTCCCCTGGGTTGCAACATAAAAAATGATGGGTATCCATTCTAGTTTGAAGAGCCTGCCATGTGCCCTTCCAAAAATCATGTTCAGCATTAAAGCTATGAACCTATAGGGGGCCCTTAAGCTTGTTGTATCGTAATCACCCGTCGGTCTATATCTGTAATGTTTTTCCTGCAACAACATCTTCTTAAGAGTCTCTACCAGGTCCATTCTAATGTTGTTCAGCCAATCATCGGATAAAAATACTTGGGATCTTGGCAGGTGGTAAGCCAATGCTACATATCCAGGGCTATATGCAGCATAGCCCTATCTTTCAACATTTTCTAGAATCATTGTTGTGAGATCTGCCCAGGGCAGAATCCAACCGATTACTTCAGAGCACGGGAACAACTCTAGTCTGGCGGCGATCTTCATCAGTGAAGATCTTTCTATGTTGGCATATATGGACTCTTCTTCCAATCCCATGTCCGGAACCTCTCTGCGTGTGATCAGTCTATATATTTTCCCCCACTAGTATTCAGGTTCGACACCATAAATACACTTAGTGTCTTCGTATATATATTCAGTTTTGGTGACAGTTTCTACTTCGGGCTCTTCCTCGACCACAGGGGCCTTTTTCTTTTGCCTCTTTCACATTGTGAACTCTTCCTGCCATAAAATTGTAACATTAAGCCATTTTGGCTGAGTGACAAACTTGTAGACATCAAGGTGCATTGTGTCATTTCTTCTATGTTTAACATGATAGCAATCAGTCAATGAAGCAAATATATGCATGTATATAAGCAGAAATGGCCTAACTACCAAAACCATTGAAACACAATGTGCAGTGTGCAGTGATTTAGTCTATGTCTAGCATGATGGAAAATAGTTATATGCAATAAATTGTGCAAGCTACCACCGCTTCTCAATACCAAACAATTCTAACCATCTACATTAACATGACTAAAACCTTTCACTCTCTGCAGGTGCCATTACCATTTCGTTGCGCGGGACAGACAGGGGGAAATACACAAGATTTCAATGGTGTTCCAATCAAACCATGCCCACACACTTATGGTCAATAAAATAAATGTAGGGGCATATCCACTTCCCTAGCCAGGTCTCAAAACGACTGCACGCGCAATGGCGGGGCGAAAATCCATTGGTTTCTAAAGGGAAAGAGCCACAAGAAAGGAGGGAAATAATTCCACAAACCACAGGCAGAAAAAAAAAACCCTACCCCATCAAACATTGCTACACAGGGAAACTTGGTGCAGATGGCGTAACGGCCATCTGCACCAAACCCCCATACATGAAGCACAGGGTCACAGACAAAGGCCGCGGGCAAATACGATACAACGCGTCAAGACGCCCCCTCCTCGGACAGTTAAGATAAAAAAATTCCCAACTATATAGGCGTAAAGATAACGGCCATAGAACAGTCCTAACCGCGGGGAACAACACAACCAAACCCTTAAACGGAACGGGGAAAGGCACATACGAGCCTACCTAGCACTGCGCAACCGGCGTGAAGGGGACTGTCAAGCTCCACGGATGAGACACCTGGACTGCAGGTACCGAAGACGGGGGACTGAGCGGGCGCAAGCGGACGACAGCACGTTGATAATGACAGTTCACGATAATCCCAACAGCAACAGTCCAAAAAAAATAATAAAACAATACAACCCAACCCCAAATATATAGTCAACATAACGGTGGGGGGGAAAAGTTAAAATTTCGGACGTCGGAGACATTTGAATTGGAAGACGAAAGTGTATTTCTTTCCACAACGGTGGAATACCAAACCATAGATCCATCCGCAATGGTGGGAATAACCAGGTGACAAATAACTGCGCATCTAACATCAGAACAAAAGCAGAACCGCAGCCATAACGACGAAAGAACAAAGGATAAACCGCTCCACAGAATGAGTTCAAAATCGGAAGTGGAAACATTAGAGGATCGGGAAAGCTAACGCTTTTAGTAGCCACCATGGCGGAAGCATAAAGGGAGCGACCTTCCACAATGACGAGTTTTAAACGAATTAGACGGCTGGAAGGAAAAGGTTTCCCGCAACCGCAAGGGCGGCAGCCCATGACAAACAGGTCCGAAACGTTAAAGCAATGATCGAAAGAGGAAGCAGTTTTCCTTCCGCAACGACGGAGAAAGAAATGATAAATAGTTCCAATGTAAAACTCAAAAATAGCTGAGGTTAAAACAACCAAATCGGAAAGGAAAATGAATTCAATACCGATTATCCATCTGCAACGGTGGGAGGAAAAGCGAACACCTTCCGATTCAGCCATGATAAAAATGCAAAATGATGAAGTTTGATCAATCATTGAATTCTTTAAGCGTTATAAAAATTGAAAACCAGCGGTAGATCAATCCAAGCGTAAGAGAATTTCTTAGACCAAATCAAAGAAGAAAATCAAACTAATCCAAGCAAAAGGAGGGTCCTAAAATTTTTGGAATTTTGGGAAATTGTTGCAACTACAACAATTGGCGACTACCTGGTGAACCCCAGATTTCTGAATTAACTCCTTCCTAGTGCAAGACTGTCTGAATAAAGTTGAAATCTTCTAGATGCTTGTATCCCTAGGCTGGCCAACCTATGCATTTAAATAATTGAGAAGGAGTCCATTATTTGGGGAATGGTAACATCAGAAATATTGCAAGTCTGAATAACTCTTTTGAGGCCTAATAAATGAGGTTTATTTTACCCATCCTTAGGTAGTTTCATGCTTGGACACCATAGGATTGTAACAGATAGTAAACAGCATTATCCTTTTGTTCCTCATTCCCATGCCAATTGCACTTTTGTGCCATTAGAACTTTAGTTCTTGTGAGTCCTCCATTTGCCTTTCTTTCTAAATTTTATTCAAGCTCCTCCATCCCATAGTTCCCTTTTACGTGAGAGAAGAATTGGCATTTCATCTCATGGATGGAGAGTAACTTTCGGCAATTTGAAATTCATTCTTTTGATACTTTGCTTTGATATGTCTTGTTTCTTTAAGGAGTTTTGACTCTTGATAGCTTTTAGCTTTTCTGAAATTATGGCATGGGATCATTATATATGATATATTGTTTACCTTGCTTTCTTTCCATGGGTCTTTTGCTGTCACCCCCTTGGATATTTAAGATGTGAAATGGATGGAGCCTCGAAATAGTATTCTAGACCTCTTTTACTTCTGAGTTATTTACAGGGGTTAAGTAAGACTTCAATGAATGCATGGCCAGTTAGGGACACTGCTACTAGAAGACACTCTATGTTTTAAAGCGCAGTCTTTTGCTCAAGATTTCAGTTAATAAATAACCCTGATGTTTCCCTTGCAACCAAAAGCTTGCCTCTTTATTCAAACCAAAATAAATAGCATTAAACTAAAAGAAA
Organism: Pseudotsuga menziesii; assembly: GCA_001517045.1. Taxonomy (NCBI): domain Eukaryota; kingdom Viridiplantae; phylum Streptophyta; class Pinopsida; order Pinales; family Pinaceae; genus Pseudotsuga; species Pseudotsuga menziesii. The sequence goes on from LPNX010985911.1 coordinate 46,425, forward strand.
AACAATAGCCAAGCAACAAATCAGAAGAAAATAGCTTCAAATCACTAAATAAAGGGAATAGCATCAAGCATTAAAGCAAACAAATCAATTTATTTATGTACAAAAATAAGAAGAAAGAAAATATGTGTTCCTGCCCTAAAAAAAATATTTTAGTTCAGCGAGTTAAAGGGCTAGGCTGGAGTGTAGGCCAAAACCTATCCATGGTTTAAGTGTGCCATTTTTGAAATTGAAAGCATGTCTATTAATCTTCTATCCTCCTTTTCAGCCTGAGGCAATTGAAGGAGATCAGGATGAGTGTCAATTCTAGAATTGGCCTTTCTTGAGGTATGATGTCTTGGCTTAAGCTCAGTCAGATAATTTCCCAGGACAGAATCAGCAGATTCATTACCTTCCCCTAGTTTAGTGACAGTATGCTTCATGTAAGGCTCTCTCAAAATCTTAATCTTATTTGGGGTACCCGTGAGAGGCAACAATAAATGAGACCAATCTGAAGCAAAATAGCCTTTTAACCTGGCAGACCAATCTCTGTTGAGAATAAGCCCATATCCAATCGGTATGTCAGCCACCGTAATGTCAATAAATTGACAAATCTTGTTGTTTGTAGACAAGCGAATGAGGACGTTTTTCATTTCTCCCACTACTTTGACACCTGTGCTGTCTAATTGCGTTACTTCACAAAATGTGGACTCTGGCTGTCCATTAATCTTTCTACAAATCTCTAGTGGCATAACATCCACCGCTGATCTAGAATCTACTAAGCAATTATGCACATTAAAAGTCAACATTTCAAGGGTCAAAAGAAAAGGCGGGGTATCAGCTTTCTCTTCCCAACCTGGTTCTATGTCTTCTTCTCCCGGTTGGTTTTGAATGGGTATATCCTTTTTAAGCTCTTCAATTTCTTCAGTGTTTCCCTCATTAGTACTTCCTACCAGTTGGACAGTCTCCTTGATCGGCTCTGCCTCCTTGTTGAGGGTGGTGGCTTTAGGTGTTTTGTCTTCCACATTCACCTCTACCTGTCTCTTGACCTTTTCCTGCAATTTTTTAATCTTTGACATTATTGCATTGTCTTTAATTGTTAACCCCAGGTTCTTATCCTTTGTTGTTGTAGGTGTGCATTTAGCTTTAAGAGCATTCTCTTCAGTGTCAAACAACGAGACCCCATCCCATGAAAACATGGTATCAATGTCTTGTTTCTCTATGGTCTGGTTTTTCTCTTCTTTCTTATCATTGTCTTTAGTCAATTTAGAATCCAGCAGCTTATTCATCACCAATGTCATTGAATTCAACTATTGAGGACACTTCTTTTCAGAATGAGGTTGTTGATGAAAAGTACAGAAATTATCCCCCCCTACCTCTGTTATGTTTATTGATGCTGAATTAGGTGGAGGGATTTTCCATTGGTTGCTGTCCTACCTTTTTTGGTAAAAGGGTTTGTAAGTTTTCCGCATTTCCCTTTCTTTTTCCAGATCTATTATTCGGTTGGATAGTTTCTGCATCATTTTCAGCATACCCTCCAAATCATGTGATTGCTCTTCTTTGGGTTTAGATAGCAATAGGGTTGTTTTCCTGATAGTCTTTTCTTCAGGTAGATCAGGATAATATTCTATACTTTCCCTTTCAGCTTCTACCCTTTCTGCCTCTTCATAAGTCTCTACCAATGTAGGTTTGGCTTTCATCTTGGCAAACATAGCCAGCTCAAGTCCTAAGGCTGAGGTATAATACTCAATGAAGACCTTGTCTGAGGGTCTGTCAGCTTCAGAAAAGTTCTTTAAATACGTTGAAAATCTTTGAGTGAAACTATGTACCTTCTCATTCTTCTCTTTCTTTAACAAACCAATACCTTTCATTAATGAGGCATGTGTATTCAGGACTGTGTATTTATTTCTGAATATTCTTTCAAAAGTATTCCAGTCTGGGATTGAGTTTGCGGGAAGGGAAAAATACAATGAAGCAGCTGCCCTTTTGAAGGTATGAGGGAATAATCTACAGACAATGTCTTCGTACTCCCCAGCCCTCAACCCTTCTACCGCCAAATAGAAAATTTGTAAGTGGTCATCTACAACAATCCTTTCCTCAGGGTCAAACTTAGGCAACAACTTGTCAAAGGCTTGAGGTAGGTTATGCAATGGAGGTGTGAGGTTCAAAGGGGATCTAGCTCTCCAAGCAGGTAATGGGTTGGGCTGATTCACAATTACACCAGCCATGAGCATAGGTAAAGGAACGAAGTCTGAGTAAAGAGCAATGTAGGGTGAGAATAGGCTTTCTTAATTCAAAGGTATAATCGAAACCTGTAAGTACCTGGTTCAGGTTACAAAAACATCTGCTGGTGGGGTAATCTTGGGAAAAAATAAGTTTCCACGGCCAGCCATGCACTGGTGTCCCTCCTTCTAGCACCAGAACTGTTGATGCCTAGAAATTCGCAGGAAACAACAGCAAGGGATTCTCCCCAGTCAACGTTCCCAACTAGCCCGTGACTGTTTGGTATGGGGAATCCGTCTGGTTTGCAGTCTGGCTACCATAGGTCAAGTAACAAAAAACAAAGGTTTTACTGGTTGCGGCCCGGTCCACCGTGTATTTTTTATTTTTTATTTAAATATGATATGCACATGCCTAATTAACCATCCAGGGAGCAGTCACAACGTCATGCGCAGGTTCTTACCTCTCGTCTTAAGCTCTCGAGCATCTAAATCACATAGGCAGTAATGAAATAAAATAACTATCCATCTAACTATCTATCTATCCCCGGGGAGCCAGATTGTAATTTATTTATGAGTAATGTGTATTGTACATGCAATATAAAGAGAAACTACAGTTAGCTGATATTTCTTTCCATAATCCATGAACGATTAAAGATATTTCAACAATCAGATAGCCAATTGTTTTAGGAACAGCATACATTACTCATGGTGGTGATTCCACAAAAATAAACCAGAATTCATTTAAACAAGAACATAGGTTCAAAGAGTTAGAACGATCTCACGGTTAGTGGAAAAAAAGGTGGAAAAAAAAATAGTTCATCTTTCAGCCATCCACAGCATAACATTTGAAAGTGCCACCAATCTTTCTCCAACAGGAAAACAATACTTCTTTATTGCAAAGAGAAATAGTTCTTCGTACAATATCGTTTCTATGTCTAACTCGGAAAAATCCCCTTTCCCTTCTAATCTTTCTACCTTTATACCAAAAGGGTGAGACGGTTGGGCTACCCAAAGTAACCTTTGGGCTTCCTAACTCTTCGTTTCCCAATGCTTGACTTTTCTCAAAATGTTTTTACAACATATTACACATTACAAAAACTGACCAATCCTTTACGAGGAGGGTCCCACTTGGGCATCTAGAAATTTCTTCCATGCCGAAACTTCAGAAGCAATTCCCTCAAACGCACAAGGCTCTAAAAACTGAATATTGATTTCAAGTTTTTCAGCCTGGTTCTTTATAGCCTCAACTCTAGCTGTGCTCAACCGAAGCTGGTCTTCCAAAAGCTGTACACTAATGGCTGAATGGCCTACTTCGCTTCTCAGAATCTGGTCATCAATGGCCTTAATATGTTGCATTCTTGCTTCTTCATCCTGTTGTCTCTTCTGCAACATCTCCACAAATGAATTGTGGTCTGGGAAATCATCCAGCCTCTGCTCGGTCTTTATCTGGCACCAGTTGTATGTAATAAGGATTATTCTTCAAAATTCCATGCAGGCTCCCTTCGTCTTCTTGACTGCTTTCTTGAAATCCTCTGCGGTGTTAATAGAAAATTCTATTAAGTCATAATCCCGCTTGAGGGCCTGTTTATCTTTTGATGGAAGCTCTGTTGGAGTGTCTTCATTGTTTTCCAGCCTTGCCATTCTTGCAGTCGGGATTTCAAGGACGTCCTAAGATCTGTCCATAAAGTAAGAGGAGGTTTCCAAGATTTCCTCCAATCGGCCATCTATCTGCAGCACTTTACATCTCTCCTCTTCAACAACAGTCTGTAGCTGTAGCATCTTGGCTTTTTGGGCCATGACATGCTCTTTTAACGGTTGGAGGTTGACCTGCTGTTCTCTTGCTACTTCTAGAGCAGTTGTTAAAGAAGAAATCTGCTCTTGATGTTTATTTTCCTGCTCTTTGGTGTGCATCTCACTGGCCTCAAAGATGATCTTTTGTTGCTCTTCTAGCTCTTCTACCTTTTCCAGCAGCCATTCCTTCTCCATATTTAGCTCTTGATGTTCTTTCTGCAGTTTCTCCAAGCATTCCTGTTTTGTTTCTCTAACCTGTCTTTCTACTTGGAGAGACTGCAATTCAGCCTTAGAAGCCTTTATCTCCCTCTGCATGTCTTCATACTTCCGCTTCAGCCTATTACTTTCTTCTCTCTCTTTCCTTAATGTATCTTTCAACTGAGCAGAGGATTTTTTGGACTGCTCCAAGTCAGCCACTACCTTGTCCATGTTATCTTCTGAGGCATGGATTAGTGCAGCCCCGACTCTCAAGGTGAATCTCGGATCTCGGTCTGTTCCCAACACAACAGGTGTATCTGTGATCATCTTTCCAGGAAGACCTCATGTCTCAATTTTCCTCTCTGTTCTCTTCACTATCCTCTTTGTTGCCCTATCATAGAAAACAGTGTTGAAATCAGGGATTTCTTCTCCTTTTTTCTGCACAAAGGGGACCAGCTTCAGTGTGGGGACCATGGGTGTGCTGGTAGCAGGCACTTGTGGGTCCTGAAACCTAGGTTTTCCATATCCTGGGTCTGCCCTTCAGCTGTGTTAGAGGCTAACTTTTATGTCTCTGTTTGTGTTAGCCTTAGCCTTTCTACTTCTTGCTTTTGCAGCTCCTCATCAAGCTTCCATTTCTTTTCTTCTTCTTCGTTCCTAACTGCCTCTTCTTCTTTCTCAGCTGCTTCCTGAGTAGCTTTTCTTTTCACTTCTTCTTCTGTGTGCAGCCAACCTGCAGCTTATTGTGCCAACCTCTGTGCATCTTTAATTCTTTTATTTTCCTCCTCATCAGCTTTGGCTTGTTCATCTCCCTTCCCACCTTTGGTGATTATATTTTTCTTGAAACTTCTTCTCAAGGCTGTCATGTTCAGTGCACTTCGGAAGACAGATTATTCCCTATCTTAATGGTGGGTGTACTCAAAGTGGACGTTGTTTTCCTTGTAGTGCTCTGCCACTTTACCGTGGGAATCATTTATGTGGTAGGGCATCTCACCAAAATGGAATCTCTCCAGCTTTTCTACAAATTCATACACCTTCTTCACCCTGGTGAATCTGTAGCTTCCTAACTTGAAGGGAAAAGGAGGGTAGGCGGTATTCTTATGTTCAAACAAGAAACTCCCTATGCCATCCAAGAAAACCTACCTTACTGCTTACTTGTGAATGTTGTAATCAGTAGCGTATTTGGGCAGCAGGGAAGGGGCTCTGGAACCTCCAAACATCCTGAAGTATAAGCCATCTTCAGTCAAAAAATAGTCCGCATACTCCTCCATCACTTGCAGTGCCTCCTCCAACATACAATCACACTCCTTCAGGAAAATGAGTGTGTATAAGGGCATGATGAAGTGTTCACAGATTTCTTAGTAATGGCTGTGATATTTATGTGCCCACAGTGGTTTATAAGCATAATAGACAGGCATTCTTTCGCTGTCCTAGATGCACCTGAGGCCAGGGAAAGGCTGATTGCATAATATACAATCTATAAGTATGGAGCTCATAAAGAATTTAGACCTCTTTTGGGACACTCCTCCCAAAGCCGAGGCCAAGAAAGGTGAAAGACTATTTGATGCAATGCTGGCCTAGTTAAAAATTGTCCCCTAGATTGCAACATACAAAATGATGGGTATCCATTCTAGTTTGAAGAGCCTGCCATGTGCCCTTCCAAAAATCCTGTTCAGCATTAAAGCTATGAACCTATAGGGGACCCTTAAGCTTGTTGTATCATAATCACCCATCGGTCTATATCTGTAATGTTTTTCCTGCAACAACATCTTTTTAAGAGTCTCTACCAGGTCCATTCTAATGTTGTTCATCCAATCATCATATAAAAATACTTGGGCTTCTGGCAGGTGGTAAGCCAATGCTACATATCCAGGGCTATATGCAGCATAGCCCTATCTTTCAACATTTTCCAGAATCATTGATGTGAAATTTGCCCGGGGCAGAATCCAACCGATTACTTCAGAGCACATGAACAACTCTGGTCTGGTGGCGATCTTCATTAGTGAAGATCTTTCTATGTTGGCATATATGGACTCTTCTTCCAATCCCATGTCTGGAACCTTTCTGCGTGTGATCAGTCTATATATTTCCCCCCACTGGTATTCAGGTTCGACACAAGAAATACACTTAGTGTCTTCGTATATATATTTAGTTTTGGTGACAGTTTCTACTTCGGGCTCTTCCTCGACCACAGGGGCCTTTTTATTTTGCCTCTTTCACATTGTGAACTCTTCCTGCCATAAAATTGTAACATTAAGCCATTTTGGCTGAGTGACAAACTTGTATACATCAAGGTACATTGTGTCATTTCTTCTATGTTTAACATGATAGCAATCAGTCAATGAAGAAAATATATGCATGTATATAAGCAGAAATGGCCTAACTACCAAAACCATTGAAACACAATGTGCAGTGTGCAGTGATTTAGTCTATGTCTAGCATGATGGAAAAATAGTTATATGCAATAAACTGTGCAAGCTACCACCGCTTCTCAATACCAAACAATTCTAACCATCTACATTAACATGACTAAAACCTTCCGCTCTCTGCGGGTGCCATTACCATTTCGCTGCACGGGACAGACAGGGGGCAATACACAACATTTCAACGGTGTTCCAATCAAACCATGCCCATGCACTTATGGTCAATAAACTAAATGCAGGGGCATATCCACTTCCCTGGCCCAGTCTCAAAATGACTGCACGCAAAATGGCGCAGTGAAAAGCCATTGGTTTCTAAAGGGAAAGAGCCACAAGAAAGGAGGGAAATAAATCCACAAACCACCGGTAGGCCAAAACAACCCTCCCCCATCAAACATAGCCACACAGGGTAGCTTGGTGCAAACGGCGTAATGGCTGTCTGCACCAAACCCCCATACATTAAGCACAGGGTCACAGACAAAGGCCGCGGACAAATACGATACAACGCGTTAAGACACCCCCTCCCCAGACAGTTAAGATAAAAAAATCCCCAACTATATAGGCATAAAGATAACGGCCATAGAACAGTCCTAACCGCGGGGAACTAAACAAACAAATGGTTAAATGGAACGGGGAAAGGCACATATGAGCCTACCTGACACTGCGCAATCGGCGTGAAGAGGGCTGTCAAGCTCCACAGATGAGACACCTGGACTGCAGGTACCGAAGACGGGGGACCGAGCGAGCACGAGCGGACGACAGAACGATGATAATGACAGTTCATGATAATCCCAACAACAACAGTCTAAATAAAATAATAAAACAATACAACCCAACCCCAAATATATAGTCAACATAATAGTGGGGGGGAAAAGTTAAAAGATCAGACGTCGGAGACATTTGAATCGAAAGACGAAATTGTATTTCTTTCCGCAATGGTGGAAGACCAAACCATAGATCCATCTGCAATGGCGGGGATAACCGGGTGACAAATAACTATGCGTCTAACATCGAAACAAAAGCAGAACCGCAGCCGTAACGACGGAAGAACAAAGGATAAACCGCTCCGCAGAATGACTTCAAAATTGGAAGCGGAAACATTAGAGGATCGGAAAAGCTAACGCTTTCGGCAGCCGCCACGGCGGAAGCATAAAGGGCATGACCTTCCGCAACGACAAGTTTTAAATTACTTAGATGGCCGGAAGGAAAAGGTTTCCCGCAGCCGCAAGGGCGGTAGCCCACGACAAATGGGTCCGAAACGTTACAGCAATGATCGAAAGAGGAAGCATTTTTCCTTCCGCAAGGGCGGAGAAAGAAATGATAAATAGTTCCTATGTAAAACTCAAAAACAGTCGAGGTTAAAACAACCAAATTAGAAAGGAAAATGAATTCAATACCGATTATCCATCTGCAATGGCGAGAGGAAAAGCAAACACCTTCTGATTCAGCCATGATAAAAACGCAAAATGATGAAGTTTGATCAATCAATGAATTCTTTAAGCGTTAGAAAAATTGAAAACCAGTGGTAGATCAATCCAGGCGTAAGAGAAGTTCTTAGACCAAATCAAAGAAGAAAATAAAACTAATCCAAGCAAAATGAGGGTCCTAAAATTTTTGGAATTTTGGGAAATTGTTGCAGCTACAATAGGTTAAATATGTGTTTTTGATACATATTGGTTTTTAAGGTATTTTGACTCTTGTTAGCCTTTTGGCTTTCAATTTATGGCATGGGATCATTTAAATATAATACACTGTTTACCTTGCTTCCTTTCCATGGGTCTTTTGTTGTTACCCCCTAGGACGGCTTTTAGTATGAGATGAATGGATCCTCACAATAGTACTCTAGACTCTTCTATCCTTAGTTATTTTACAAGGATTAAGTAGGACTTCAAATGTGTTCATAATCCATTTAGAAAATATGCTAGTCTTGAAGAATCTTTAAACATTGTATGAGTAAATAGTAGGCAGTCTTTTATCAAAGATTTTAGTTTATCCAGAACTCTGATGAACTCCAAAAAACCAAAAGTCGTGCTGATTTATTGAAACAAACCAAAAATTACTAGCAGTCAAAATTTTGAGCAAGTAAAAGAGAAACAACTAAAACTAATCTAAAGTAAACAAAAAACAAATCAAATCATTTATTTACATACAAGAAAACAAAATAAAAAAACATTAAGAAAAATAAGGCTTGAGAACTAAACCATTTACTGGTAAGTTCTCCTCCCACCCCTGTAAGTCTTGCAACTTGTAAGTTGAGGGGCCTATCTTTGCCACAATCTGAAAAGGGCCTACCCATAGTTGCTGAAATTTAGTGTTCTTTCCCTTCTCATCATGCGGGTGATTCCACTTAAGAACCAGATCACCTACCTCGAATTCCTTGTTCCCAGCTTTGTGCTTATCAAACCATCTCTTTACAATTTATTGTTGATGCTTAAACCTTTCACAAACTTTGGATCTAGACTCCTCTGACTTTAGCAGATTATAAATTTGGATTTGCAGAATCTTATTATCAGTACCCCTAGAGTCTTGGGCTACTCTGGAAGATGGCAACAGAATGTTAGGAGGGAGGACATCCTCTTTCCCATAGACAAGAGTGTAGTTTGACACACCTAAAGTGTTCTTGGGTGTGACTCTATCAGCCCATAGTGCATTAGGTAAAGCTAGATTCCAACTCCTTTGATTTTCTATCATTGTTTTCTTTAAAATTATAATCAGATTTTTATTTGTGGATTCTGCCAAACCATTTCCTTGTGGGTAGTAGTTTGCGGAATAGTGTAGCTTAATTCATATTTCATTAGAAATTGCAGCTAATTTAATAGATGAAAAATATGAAGCATTATAAAAAACTAGAGAAATTGGAACCCCAAACCTGGTCATAATGTGGTTCTGCAAGAAATCCATAACTGCATCCTCGTTTACTTTTTGTAACTAAATAACCTCTACCCATCTAGTGAAATAATCAGTTGTCGTCAGAATGTACTTATGATGCAATGAGGATTTTGGATTTATTTCTCTAATAATGTTGATTCCCCATAGTTCGAATGGTTCCAAGATAATCACTAGTTTCAATGGTCCTGCTACTTTGGCTTGTCTCCCAATGCACCTTTGGAAAGTACCACACTTTCGAACATGAGTATGAGCATCTTTAAACAATGTTGACCAGTAATATCCAGCTCTAAGAATTGTGTGTGCCGTTGTGTCCCCTAAAAAGTGACCTCCAGTGGGTCCATCATGTAATTCTACTACAACCTTCTTTGCATCTTCATGTTCCAAGCATCTAAGAAAGACTCCATCGTAGTTCTTCATAAACAGCACTCCATCAATAATCTGATATAAGGATGATTTCAAACGTAATTCCCTTCTTTACTTGGGGCTCCAATGTTTCGGCAAATATCCTTCTTGAATATAATGGACCAAATCCTAATACCAGGAGTCTGGAGCTATGAATAGAGGACATACATCCACCATGTGTAATCCAACTTCATTATCCTAGCTATGATCTTCATCGTTTTGACCCTCAGCCATCAGCTTATAGAGTCCTTGTCCTTTAATTATGGTTGTTGGCTTAAATTCAAGATAATATTCTTACAAAGCAGTCACCTAATTACCTCTTCTTTCTCCCAGTTCTTTTTGTACAAAAAGGGATCATACTACTGGGTGTGGGACTATTACTTTGGTGCAATTCTTACGTATGTATGGCTTGAATTTCTTTACCTCCTTAAAAACTACATAAGCTTGTTTATCAACTATGGGATAGTTCAATTTAACCCCTTGCAGACCAGTTCTCATAAATTATATGGGGTACTCATCTCCCCCATCCTCCTTCTGTGTAAGCACCGTTGCTAATGAATCATCAGAAGGGAAAGTGTCCAGTATAAAATCCTTTTCAAAATTTGGACTCTTGAGTGATGGTGCATGAGCAATAGATGTCTTGATCTTGTTGAATGCATTCTTCTCTGAATCAGTCCATTTGAACTAGACACTCTGCTTAACCATTTGCTGCAAAGGTTTGATGATTTGAGCAAAGCTTGGTACAAACCTTCGCACAAAATTGATTGTCCCCATAAATGATTGCATACCTTTTTTATTATGGGGTAAAAGGATCTGTTCTACGGATTTAATCCTTTCTAGGTCTATGGAGATCCCTTTTTTAAAAATAACATGACCCAATATCTTTCCTTCTGTGACTGTGAACACGCATTTCTTAGGATTTAACGAAATCCCATATTTCCTGCAGCGCTCAAAAATATGTTTCAAATGAAATGCATGCTCTTCTCTCTTCTTTGAAAATATTGTAACATCATCTAGATATACCACAACACTACGGCCAATCAGACCGCGGAAAGCTATATCCATATCCCTCTGGAAAGTTGCTCCAGCATTAATAAGTCCAAAGGGAATCTTCCTATATTCAAAAGTTCCCCACTTGGTTCTGAAAGTGGTCTTGAGCCTGTCCTCTTCTGCTACTAATACTTGATTATAACCAGAGAATCCATCTAATAGGGATAACAGTTCAGAACTTGAGACCATTTGTAGTATTTGTTCCATGGGTGGGACAGGATAGTTATATTTATCTGATGCATGATTAAGATTTTTGAAATCTACGCAAAGTCTGATCTCTCTAGACTTTTTCTGCACTTGTGCCAAATTTGAGACCCATTCTGCATTTCTGACTTTAAATATGATTTTAGCATCTAGCAGCTTTTTCACTTCACTTTGAATTAGGGGTTCTAGATTTGGATACATTTTTCTCAGAGCTTGCTGATAAGGTTTGACTCCAACCTTGATTGGGATCACATGTTGTATAATTTTAGTGTCATACGTCTTTAGGTCTTGGTAATTCCAAGCAAATACATCCTTATATTGTCTGAATAATCTGATGAATTTACTCCTCTCACTGGGTGAACGACACTTCCCCAAATTCACATATTTGGGATCAACTTTTGTCCCTATATTTATCAACTCGAATTTTAAAGATGAGCTATGAGTCTTGACATTCCCTGGCTTTCTGAACTTTATTTCTAAATCAAACATATGTTCCAAAGTTCTAACTCCTTTCAGAATGAAATTTCCGTGCCGTAATTCTGATTTATGTTCTTCGTCATCTATTATGGCTCCTTTAAAGGTATCATTATTTGTTAAGCATTCCAATATTTGTTGATCATCGTCAAACGCCCTCATATTAGTGATTTTTTCTAGAACATAAGGCCTGAAAAGCAATTCAATCGAACATCTATTATTCGTAGGTACCAACCTTGCAGCTGATGTAGCTAACAAATCAGCTGCTGCATTTTTTGCTCTAGGAATTGAAGAAATATTTAACGCATGAAAATTTATCAATAAATCCCTGATTTCATTTTGGTAAGCCTTCAAATGCGGTGATATGCAATGAATTTTGTTCCGAATTTGTTTAATAATGATTTCAAAATCTCCATACACTTTCAGATTTTTTACTTTTAATTCTATCGCTTTTTTAAGTCCCTAAACTAATGCTTCATATTCGGTTGTGTTATTTGTGCATTTGAATTCTAATCCACATGAAAGAAAATGTTTATTTTTTCTTGGATCAATCAGGACACAGCCAGCTCCTGATCCTTCCAATGTTTTAGAACCATTGAAATAAAGAATCCAAAAAAATTCTACTCCTACTGAAATTGGATTACTAACTACATCTGGAAGTACTAAATTTACTACGTTACAATCAATCTTATCAGCCCGTGAGAATCGAAGGATATCGGGCTGGATATCTGATATACTATTGGCTTCTTCAGCTTGTTAATTTTCCGATTCCAGCGTAAGAAAATAATTCCCCAACATAGAGTTTACTGTCTCATTTTTTCCTTTCAACAGAGTCACATTATACTTCATTTGAGGTCCTCTCAACACCTTTATTTGGTTCTGACATCCTTTATAGGGAAACCACATATGCGACCAATCTGATGCACAATATCTTTCTAATTTTGCTGACCAATCCCGGCTCAAATCCAAACCATAAGAATCTGGGATATCTGCTACAACAATGCCTATGTACTGACATACCCTCTCATGAGCAGACAAATGGATCAAGACATCTTCCATTTCTCCAATCACTTTTACTGTTGTTCTATATATTTGAAGAACTTGGCTTGTAGTTGGTTTAGGTTGACCATTTATTTTCTTGCAGACTGAGAGTGGCATGACATTGACTGAAGCTCCTGAGTCCACCAAACAATTATGCACATTGTAATTTACAATCTCAAAAGTTAGAAGAAAAGATGGAGTTCTATACTTAAACTTTCCTCCTAAAGATGTTTCACCAATTTCTTCCTCGGGTTGGTTGTCACTCTGAGGCTCCTTCTCAGGTGCCTCAAGTGCTTTTAAGAGCTTTTCCTTTTGCTGAGGTAGATTGCACATCTCAAACAATGAGATATTTGCTTTATCCTTTTTAATGTCTTCCACAATGTCATATCCCATCTCATGCTTAGTCAAACTTTTCTTGAAATTTTCAGCTTTATTTTTCAGTAGGCTTTATAGGCACATTGACCATTTTGGGGTTCTAGCTTGAAATGACAAACTCAGGTATGTTAACCATTGGGGCATTATTCTTGATTTTCTTCATGTTCTCTTGAAGTTTCTTAAATTGGGAAGTATCAAGTTATCTTCTTTTAATATATTCTGACTTCTTGGTGTAACATTTGTCTCTGGTATTTCTTATTCATCAGGGATACCTTCATCTTCTATGTTGAACATAGAAACATAGTCCCATAAAACCAAGGTGTCTTCTTCTTTTGTTTCTATTGGTTCATGGCCTTTTTCTTTCTCCTCCATAATTTCTGTCAACTAAGAATCCAACAATTGGTTCATTACTAAGGTCATGGAATTGATCCACTACAGATAATTATTCTTCGAGTGAGGTTGTTGATGGAAAGTGCAAAAATTATCCATTCCTACATATGTTAAATTCATGGCTAAGGAACTATGTGGGGGAGGGTTGGGTTGACCATTGTCTTCCCTCTTTTTATAATAAGGCTTGTATTGTTTATGAGCCTCTTTTTCTTTTTCCAAATCAATCACCATGTTTGATAACTTTTGCATCATCTTCACCATCTCATCTAACTCTTGTGATCGCTCATCCTTAGGCTTAGTTAATAAAAAAGGATTTTTGTTTCCATAAGTCTTTTCGTCTTACTGCATAGGATAGTGTTCTATATTCTCCATTTCTGCCTCTACCTTCTCAGCTTCTTCATAAGTATCTACCCGGGTGGGTCTAACGGATCTCTTGGAAAACATGGCTAGATCGGGCCCAAGAGTTGAGGTATAGTACTCAATTAGGGCATGCTCAGATGGTTTATTAGCTGCACTGAAGTTATTCAGGTAGGAAACAAACCTCTGAGTAAAATTATGTATCCTTTCTTTTTTTCTTTATTTAAGGCAATCAATCCTTTCATTAAATCTACGTGAGTTTTTTGGATTCCATATTTTCTTCTAAATAGTCTCTCAAAAATATTCCAATTTGTGATGGAGTTTGTTGGCAGGGTAAAGTACCATGAAGCTGTATTTCCTTTCAAGGTATGTGGGAATAATATACAGACTACATCTTCATGTTCTACTACTTGCAAACCTTCTAAATCCAGATAAAAACTCTGCAAGTGATCATCCACAAGAATTCCTTCACTGGGTTCAAACTTGGGTAAACTTTTTGTCAAAACTCTGAGGCATATCATGCAATGGAGGTGTAAGATTTAAAGGAGATCTATCTCTCCAGGCAGGCTATGGAGGTGGTTGATTTGCATTCACATTGGCAATGATTCTGAGTGGAGTATGAGGTGGAGACTGAACAGGGGTCTGAAAAGGTGAACAGTGAGGGGCACCTGGCCCCAACTGATTCAAAGGTTGAACAACTTCTTGTAAGGTTGTTTCTACCAATTCTTCAAGATATTCTACCAACACCGAATCTTCCAATTAAGGATGGTTCTTCTTCCAATAATCTTTTCTAGGTAGAACATGGATAATAGGTAACCCTCCAATTTTTTTCTCATATGCCCTGGTAATTCTCCTTAAATATTCAACTACTTCGTTATCAATGGGGTAGAGATACCGCTTTCCTTTTTCTTTAAGAGTGGGTTTCTAAGGCAAACTAGTTTCAGAACTGTCACCGGTGGAGTAATCTCAAGAAAGCTAACTTCCTCGGCCAGCCATGCACTGGTGGCCCTCCTTCTAGCACCAAAACTATTGAGTCCTGGAAAATCGTAGGTAACAATAGTAGGGATTCTCCCCAATAAATGTTCCCAATCAGCTCATTATTGTTTGGTATGGGGAATCCATCTGGTTTACAGTCCGGCTACCATAGGTTAAGTAACGTTTAAAACTTATTTTACCAGTTGCGGCCCAATCCACCATTGAATTGTATTTTTTAGTTTTATGTTTATGTACGAAATGCAAGTGCCTAGCTAAAGGTAGTTGATAAAGAAAACGAGGAGTGTCACAATGTGATGTGCAGGTTCTTGCCTCTTGTCTTACCTCTCTTGCTTCTAAATCATAAACAAAGAAAAAACTAACTAAGACTCACTAACCTATCCCTAGGGAGCACTACTGTAATTAATGTTGATTAATGTATTGTATAACATGCATAAAGAAAACTACTATTGCGTGATCCACCAACAAATCCTCATCGACAGGGGTTCCCACTCTATCGACGCCCTGTAGCATGATCTCCCTGAGCACCGACCCCGGCAGGTTTTACCCTACCCGACAACGTCTGCGAAGTAGACAAGGTCTCACCTAAGGCGTTCAAGGGAGAGCTATCAGAACTGAGTTTTCAACAGTGGGGGAGGAGGACATGGGGATCCGACTAGAGAAAACCATGACTTATGCGATCAACCTATCTTATTATGGCATTAATAATGAAACATCATAACACATTAAAAAATTGTAGAGATTTAATAGATCGCATTAACAGAGCAAGGAGAAACTAAATCAAATCAATGTATTAGAAGCAGAATCATAGCATCACACAGATCTACATATATTGCATTGTATCATTATAACAAAAGGCAGTACTATCGCATCATAACAGAACTCAGATAGAGATTGAACCACATCTTATATTAACCTTATGCAAACATACCACATTACATCATCCTTCTCCAAAACTGGATAGTTCATCAAAAGAGACCTAGACAAAATCGCAGCGATGATAGAGCAATCCTTGATACTGACAGCGACAATTACAATGCCAAATTCATGTCTCCCTATCATTACAAAGATGGATCTATAAATAGGCTTACGCCTTCGCCTCAATATTCCACTATTAACTAATTTATAACCTCTACTGACCTATTACAACAAAATTAGGTCCACATATATATAAAATATTCAAAAAGAGGCTATTTCTCCACTTATCGCGCTAAACAGCCCTTACGCGGTGCCGCGTGAGCTTGCGCAACTTCCATGATGCTACGCAACTCACTCGCCCCAACCCCTTGCCAACAACTATAGGTAGCTGTTAATATTTATGAATACATGAATATCAAT
Organism: Pseudotsuga menziesii; assembly: GCA_001517045.1. NCBI lineage: Eukaryota > Viridiplantae > Streptophyta > Pinopsida > Pinales > Pinaceae > Pseudotsuga > Pseudotsuga menziesii. The sequence continues at coordinate 62,542 of LPNX010985911.1, forward strand.
AGACAGATAAAAAAAGAGATAGCTTATTGTTAATTAAAGCATTCATTACTCAAGTACGATTGTGGAAATTTCATAGAAATAAACATGAGCACATTCATAACATGAAATAATTCATAAGTTAGAACAATCTCACAATTCATGGAAACAAGCTGAAACAGAAATAGTTCACATCCAACCAGTCCATGTCAAGCGTTTGAAACCCCACAATGCTTTCTCCAGCCAAAAAATATAACTCTTTATTATAAGATGAAATAGTTCTTCTTACAATAATCTTGCACAAAGATAGTCTGAAAAAAGGTCCTTTGATACATAAAGCTTTCCTATATTTATACAAAAAAGAAAAAAAACTCTTGGGCTGCCCTCATTGTCTTTTGGGCTTCTCCTAACCTTTCCATTATAAAAATTTGTCTTTTTGCTTATGGACTCAAAAATATAAATACAATATATTATATCAATTATCAAAAGTGTTAGACAGTTCGACTATGAGAGTCCAACTTGATCGTTCATAGACTTCCTCTATGCATTTGCAGTTGCTGCTATATTCTCAAAACCAAAAGGTTCGAGAAATATGATAGTTATTTCGTGCTTAGCAGGCTGGGCTTTCACACCTGCTACCCTGGCAGGAATCAAGCGAAGTTGGTCTTCCAGCAAGTGAATACTCATAGCTGCCTATGCTATTTCGGTTTTAAGTACCTTTTCATCTAACTCCTTGACTTGCTGAATGGCTTGTTCATCTTCATTGCATCATTCTTGTAATTGTTTCAAAAATATTTTATGCTCTGGCAGCACTTCTAATCTCTTTGCAGCAGAGGTCTGACATCGATTGTAAGTTAGGAGCACTCTCCTACAGAATTTAGCATGGGCATTCTTTGTCTTTCTCACTGCCTTTATTAGTTCTTCTATTGCTTTGCTAGCAAACTTGATCAGCTCGTATTCAAACTTTATCGTCTCCAGGTCTTTGACAGATATGTCTACAGGAGATTCCTTATTTATTTCTACCCATGTCATCCTTCCCTGCAGATTTTCTAAGATATCCTATGTCCTATCCAAAAAATAAGAGATTGTACTTACAATTTCCTCCAATCTTATGTCTATCTATTGAACCTTAAATATTTCTTCAGCCATCTGCAGTTGCATTTGGTGAATCTTATTTCCGAGCATAAGAGCATGCCTCTTTAAAGGTTCAGCATTGGCTTTCTACTCCATAGATGTCTTCAGTGGCTAGGGTTAGAGATACCCCAGCTCTCGCTATTAATTGTGGATCTTTGTGTGTACCATGAACCACTATCTTATCAGTCACCATCACTCCTAGATTACCCCCAGTTTCCACTTTCTTCTCAATTCTTTTGACAATCCTCTTTTTTTCCTTCTCGTAGAAGATAACGTTAAAATTCAGCACCTCCTCCCTTTCAGTGGGAATGGAAGGAATTAAATCAACCCCAGATATTGACACTGAACCTTCTCCTACCGTACTACTAGAAGGAAAAACATGCTCTAATGGGTCAAAATCAGATTGAGCTTGTCCTTGATTAGTAAGGTCTTGTTCTTCTTATGTTTCTGTTCTTGATCCTTCCACTTTCTTTTCTGTTTGCCCCTTTTCTTTATTTACATCTTCTAATCTTAATACTTCACTTTCTTTCTGCCTTCTCATTATTTCTTCTTCCTCCTTTCTTTTCTTTTCTTCCTCTATCTTCTTTGCAGCCTCTTCAGCTTCCTTTTTCTTTTCTTCTTCTTTAGCTCACAACCAGTTCTTTGCTTCTTTCGCTAACCTATGAGCTTCTTCTTGCCTCTTCTTGGTTGCATCTTCCTCCTGCCTTTTGAGTTTATCAGTTGCTTTACCCTTTCCTCCCACAGTAGCTATCTCCTTCTTGAATATTTTCCTTAAAACCGTCATGTTTTCAGCATTCTGGAAGATCTCTTCATCTTTATCCTAGAAATCCGTATACTCAAAATGCACTCCAGCTTCGGTGAAATAATTAGCAACTTTATCCTGAGAATCATTCCTATGGAAATTCATTTAACCGAACTGAAAATACTCTAATTCCTTGAAAAAATTTGTTGCATTCTTTACTCTGGAAAATCTGTAACTTCCTACAAAAGAGGGAACTGCATGATAGACTGCCTTCTTCTACTTAAAAAGTAAATTTCCTATCCCATAAATATATAACTATCACACAACTTCTTTGTGGATTACATAGTCTGTGGCATACTTTGGTAGAAGAGAACGGGCTCTCGAACCACCATACATTCTTAAATATAATCCTTCCTCTATCAGATAATAGCTTCCATGTTCTTGCACAGCTTTTAAAGATTCTTCTAACATACAATTGCATTCAGCCAAGAATATTAATGTATAAAATGGCATGATGAAGTTCTCACAGATCTCCTTGTAATAGCTGTAGTATTTGTGGGCCCAGAACAACTTGTAAGCAACATACACAGGGGCCTGGTCTTTATCCCATTGGCACTTTAATGCCGGGAAAGGCTGAGTGCATAGAATGCAATCAATCAAAATAGAACTCATGTAAAATTTTATCTTCTTCTAGGACACTCCTCCCAATGTTGTGCTTATACAGGATGATAGGCTATTGGACACTATATTTTCCCAGTTAAAAATTATACCTTTTGTAGCAACAAAACAGATAACTGGTATCCAACCCATTTAAAAAAAAATTCCATTAGCTCTCCCAAAAATTCTATTCAGCATCAAAGGAATGAACCTATATGGGGTACGGAGAATTGATGTCTCATACTCTCCAAAATGCCTTGTCCTGAAATTTATCCTAGGGATCATCATTTTTTTCACCATCTCTACCATGTCTAGAATTAGATCCTTTAACCAACCTTCAGTTAAATAATTTTTTGGTGTTGGTAAGTTATAAGGCATAGATACATAAGCAGGATTATATGCAGCATTACCTTGTTTCTCTATATTTTTCAGTATCATACTTGTTACATCTGCCCTACAAAGAATCCAACCTATCACTTCTGAACATGGGAAGAGCTCAGGATTGGTAGCTACTTTCATAAGGGTTGATCTCTCAATGTTCGCATATATGGGCATATCTTCAAAACTAGCATCTAGAACACTCTGGCTTGAAATCATCCTATATACCTCTCTCCACTTATATTCTGGCCCAAATCCAGTAATAGCTTTAGTATCTTCATAAATAACTTCCACCTCGGTTATCACTTCCACTTTAGGTTCCTCTTCCGCTACATGGGCCTTCTTCTTCTATTTTCTCAGTATATTGTTGTGCTAAAAATTAGTCCGTCACAATTATGCAACATGATTCAGTCTATTTATCCTTAACAAAATTTATAGTGAGAAAACAATAAAAAACTAAAATATTACCATTCCATCGATATGCATACTGAAAACTATTATCAATACCCATAGTCCTTCTGAATGAGAGACTCTAAACAAAGGGAAACCTACATAAATCCTTTTGCCCCCAAACCTGCTTAAGCTCTGCTTGCTCAAACCCTAACCTTTCCTAGCCTCCCAAAAACTCTATAAGTGAATCTCAACTGGGGAAAAAATCACATCGTCATCTGCTCTAAACAAAATCCTAAAACCCCTATTAGTTATGTGGCCCCCTTACATCCCATGGAAACATACTATCAAAGAAGACACAGCCATCTAACCCTAGGCTTAAAATTAAGCAAGAAAGAACAGGGTAGGGAAGACAACGAAATGCTCATCTACACCATGCCTTGACCTTCCAAACAAACGTAAATGATGCAATCATGGCTGCACAAAGGTTGGGTGGAAAAACCTAACTAGCCAAAATGAATAACACTCACAAATAAGCAGACTGCATTCTAAATAAAGGAAATTTCACCACAGAAAAACCATGAACAAACATAAAACCTTCCCCTCCCATGTAAAACCTAATCCTATCCACCCCGGCATTTTAAAACAACAAAAAACCAAGAATAAAACAAAATCATGAGCGAATCCTACCTGGAAATGAAGTGGCGGGTGACATAGATAGGAGATTACTTCTGCGGGTGTAGAGGAGATTGACAACTGCGACTGAAGGACCGGATAGCTCCATGGTGAGAATGACAAGTCACAGGCTCAAAATGGCTTTATAAACCTCGACTAGGAATGGAGAACTAAAACTAGAAGGAAAAATATTTTAACCAAACGTTGGACATATAGTCTTGAAAGCATCTACAACATCTGACGAGAACAACTGTACTTACCCGGTAATCGGATGGGAAATCCACATTGAAAATCGGTTTGACTAGCTTCTTCGGTGTCGATGGGAACATCACGAAACTCCAGATCGAATCAACACTAACTATCTACAACGTCGGATGGTGAACAAACTAAATATTTTGGTTCGTTCCGAAAAACAAAACCAACGTCAAAAATTCCAACTTCACTGAACATCAGACATCGGAAAAAGATAGTTGAACAAACACCTAATTCATTGGATCTGCTTTACACTAAAACGCCGGAACATCTGCAAACTATATTTGAGATCACATACAAACCGACTCCTGATATAGAGGCTCAGACCTTGGAAGGATTCTGATCAACACATCGGAAAGATAGTGGACTATGCCTCTGTTGTTTCGGAAGACTAGTCAACTAAGCATCTGATATGGGGATGCAAAAAGACTAAGTTTTTACAGAAAACTATTGAGCCCTGGGCAAACCTTGGTAGAAATAAAACATTCTTAGGTTGTCTAGGTATAAAAATAAAAATGGGGGACCCTATAAATAAATTTTTGGGGGGAAATAGCTGCATCTGCAAGAAGGCCTTTAGGGTGGTTCTTAAAAACCCCCCTCATAAGTCTTGAGAGTTGGACTTTTGGGGATGGTTTCTTAAGCCCCCCTCCCCCGACAAAAGTCCAATTCTCAATACATTTTTTTG
>LPNX010985911.1:67557-86284 GCA_001517045.1 Pseudotsuga menziesii
TTAAAATCCACCCCGAAAATTCATTATAATTGGACTTTTGGGGGCAATTGTTTTAATTCCACCCCTAAAATTTATGAATATTTGGACTTTTGGGGGTGGTTGTTATAAAGCCTCACTCAAAATTTCAATTGTCATTATTTTTTTCTTGGTGGAGGGGGGGCGGCGAGGGGGGGAAGGGGGCGAAGGGGGGTTGAAGGGCCCTCCCCAATGTCCATTTCAAGGCTATCTTTAAACCACCCCCCCTCCTTAAAAGTCATGAGAAATTGGAAATTTTTGGGTGGCGGTTATAAATATACCCTCAAAATTCCAATGGTCATGAAATTTTTAGGGGGGGGGGGTGAAACATCCCCCCTAAAGGTCATTTTCAACACAGTTTTTAAAAATAGCCCCTTAAAAGTCATGAGAGTCGGAATGTTAGGGGTGGTTGTTTTAAATACACCCCCAAAATTCCAATTGTCATGACCCTTTTTTTTGGGTGGGGGGGGGGGGGGGGGGGGGGGGGGGGTTAAAACCCCCCTAAAAGTCCTTTTCAAGGAGGTTCAAAACCCCCAACCACTCCCCCACCCCCCAAAAAACAAATCACAAGAATTGGATTTTTGGGGGTGATTGTTTAAAGAATACACTACCACATAATGATAAATTCCTTCATGCGGAATCATCACATCATCTTCCATATCTTGCATTTGAACATAATGTTGATCATTCTCTCTAAATTCCGGCACCATCGCCAAAAACCTCAAGATTGTGTAAGGTGTTATTGATGGCGATTTCAAAAAATTTGGAGTGAAAGGGATTACCAAGTGTTGTATGTGCTCATTGCCAATTTTATGAGTATAAAATAGTGTTGATCATGCCCAAGTGTTCACTGATGACACCCATGAACTATCAAATGTGACTACATAGCACCAAGTTGCAGAGAGAAACTTGCTCTGATTTTTCTGCAAGAATGTCAAAGGGGTGTCGAGAGATTTATGGAAGATATGTCCTCCATTAAGAAGAAGGAAGAGAAAAAGGGTAATGATATTATTTCCAAGTAGATCAAGATGTACTGTGATCACAAATTTCAAGATGAACTCGACAGGATTTCAAATGACCTTCTCATAAATATTTATGATCATCTCATTTCCTCTTTTAGCGTTGGCAAATCCATAGTTTTCTAATACAATATTCTAGGGAGATTGATGACAAGTGGAGGAAATTTTAAAGGAATTATAGTCTTTCATATGTTCAACATAGCTACAATAGATCCTTCAATGGATCTATTGGACACAACCCTTCTTAGATGTCCTTTGGGTTCCAACCATCAACCTTTATTGACATCATAGCCCTACCCATTGCATCTACACTGAAAGATCCCTTTTGTGCTTAGAATGAGGAAAATAGAGAAGAAACAAAATGTTGAATGCATCCATCACATATTACAATAGGTTCATGATATCCCATAGAAAGCCTATGTCAAGTACAAGTAATGACATGACTAGCATTGAGTTACACAAAAGTTTCAAGTTGGTCATAAGGTGTATTTTTATTTATAGAAATAACACCTCATAAAACTTCATAGAAATATTAGACAATTCAATATGTGCCTCACACCATCACAAAGTATATGGGTGATTCTTTTGAATTGAGTATTGATCCCCCTTTCCTTATTTACACACATTTTTTAACACAAGGATTCTTCAACCATATTTTCCACCTCTATTGGACGTTGTTAGAACATCATGCCACCTAGTACCATAGTCACATACCACCTAGGTCCATACTTACATTCATTTTCACTTATGTTGCATAGTCCAAACATTGGTTATGTTGGCTTCCTGAATCCTAAGGTAATTGGGGGTTTTGGACCATTAAATGAACCCAACACCTGCATTTTGATCATTTGGGAGCATAACCACCCTCATTAATGACAATTTAGTCTCTTGTGGTGCTCCCACTCCTTACAATAGGGAACTGGTTTGACCAGAGGTGCCCATGCATTGTATTTGAGTGTTTTTTTCTATTTTGGACCATTTATTGTTTCCTAGAGACACTCCCAGTCACCCATGCACTCCATCATGCCTAGAATATCCTTATTTATGACCAAGCATGCATCCCCAACGTTTACATGGCCATCATGACCATTTGAGGTGGTTTGGGAGCTTATTGGTCTGCCTAGGGGGTTTTGAGGTTGAATCTAAGCATGCCACATGTATGCCTCTAATTTTCCTGCAAAGGATAATGATTTTCTCATGTTGTATTATAATCATGTTCCATACATATTTACATGTTGGAGTATAATATAAATCATAGTTATTGGCACCATTTCTAAGTGTTAATATTGTTGTTTCAACATTGTTTTAGCATTCTTTCATCATACACATTGATAATTATTTTGTTGTGAGGATTCTCTTAGATTCTAGATCTTGTTTTGAATCATAATTCCACATGGTATTAGATCTCTTGGGAGATGCAAGACAAATTCAGAGATTTCATAGGGTTCGAATTGCAATCTACGGTCTCCTCTAGTACATTTGAGAGTTTGCATTGCAGGTTGTTCAAGTGTTCTTTGTAACTCAGTGTGCAGCAGTGAATGGAACAATATCATGTTATATTTATCACTCCATTCAAATACTTTGAATGGAAGGCTAAGATGGTGATCTAGTTGAGATCGAGAGGTCTCTACATAATTACCATGGTGATAGAAAATGAGTCAAACTTAGCTAATGAGAAGTATAAGTATTTAAATAGTTTGGATGAAGAATTTGGGATGATTTGTATCAATATTTCGAGGGATATATTATTTCATGTAGACATAATTACAACACCCAATGAAGTGTGGCTCAAGCTTGAGTCACTTTTTGGGAAGACTCATGAGATGAGAGGACCCCAACTCAAAAATGAGTTGATCACTCTGAATCCAACTCACTTTGAGATGATCCAATATGTCTTCACCAATTTCAAACCCTTGGTACTTACGATGAAAAAATGTGGCATCAAAAAGAAGCAAGAGAAACTGATATTGTCCATACTTTTGAAGCTAGTTCCTGAATATTCAGTGTTTGTTTCAACATTCCACTCAGGAAAGATGATAGTTTGAAAGTGGAAAATGTCTGCTTTGGAAGACTTAATGGAGTCTTTGACTCAAGAATAAGATAAATTGGTTCAAATGGCTACCATCCAATCCCCAAAGGATTAATCCATTATTGAAGGTGTTTTGAATCAAGGAAAGGGAAATAATAATCCCAAATATTCAAAGCAACAAGATAAGAAGAAGCAGGAGAAGCCCAAATCTTCTTATGGGGGTTGAAATCCTAGAAAGGACAAAGGAAAGAAACAAGAGAAGACCAAATGCACTTACTATCACAAATTTTGGCATCCAGAGAGTACATGAATGAATAAAACATTGACATGATGATGCAACTCATTGAGGAGAACAACATTCCTCTTCTAGATGGCATAAGGAAGAAAGAGGGAGGCTCGACTTCTAACAACAAGGAGAGATGCCATGCACTGGTTGTTGTATCTTTTGATTGTTCCTCCTTCCACATAGATTTAGGTGCCTCAAGGAAAATGGATTCCACACAACACTCCTTCTCGGCCCTACATCCATACAACGGTCCATCCATCCTCATGGGTGATGACTCTGATTTCCCATCAAAAGGGATTGGCAGGATAAATCTTGACAATGGGTACTTCAAAAATGTGTTGTATGTGCCTAATATTGTAGAAAACCTACTCACTAAGCAGTGCAACTACTGACAATAAAAATAGATCGACCATATTCTTGAGGTATACCAAAATGTATTTCAAGAGCTGAATGGAGTATCTCTGCATTGTCAGGTAAAAAAATCCATTGAACTTGTTCCTAGTTCTTCATTCCCTAACGCATTTGTTTACAGAATATCCATTCTTGATAATGAACAGATTCATAGGAAAATATATGATTTAATCAACAAATATCATATCTTCCCTAGCTCCTCTTTTTGTGGAAGTCCAGTTCTCCTAGTTTGAAAGAAAGATAGGACTTGGTGCATGTGCATCGACTATCAATATATTAACAAAATTTCAGTAAAGAATATATACCCTCTTCCAAGGATAAATGAACTCATTGACTGTCTAAAATGTGCTAAGTTCTTCATGAAGCTTGTCCTTAAGTCGAGATATCATCAGATTCTGCTCGAGTCCACCAATGTATCGAAAATGGTTTTCAATACCAAGGAAGGATTGTTTGAATGGTTATTCATTCCTTTTCGATTAACCAATGCACATACAACCTTCATGATATATGTGTATGACCTTCTATGACCTTTCATCGGCAACTGTGCCATTGTCTATCTCAACGATATCCTAATTTTTAGTCGATCATGGGAAGAACATGTCTGACAACTTTGACAAGTCTTATACTCTCTCCAGCAACATTGACTATATATGAACATGGACAAATGCTTATTTGCAATGACCAACATCAAATATTTGGGGTATGTAATTGACTCTGTAGGAATTCATGTCAACGCAAAAAAGTACACATCCTAAAAGATTGGCTCATTCTTCAAAACATTGATGAACTAAGAAGTTTTATTGGTTTGGATAATTTCTATCGATGGTTCATACTAGGCTTTAGTCATATTGCATGGCCCTTGAATCAGTTGACTAAATAAAATGGGAAAATTGTCATCAAACAGACACCGACACAACAACAAGATTTTGAAGAACTCAAAACCAAGATTTGTACTACACCAGTACTTGTGTTACCTGATTTTCATCCACCTTTTGAGATTGAGACGGACGCATCGGACTATGTTCTCTACGCAGTCATCACTCAGTCAGGTCACCTAGTCATGTTTCATTTTGAGACTTTCAACAATATTTTTTGAAGATATTTGACGTATAAAAAAGAACTGTACACCATTGGTAAGCTCTTAATCAATGGAGACACTACATTATTGGAAAGGAAACAATCATCCTCATTGACCATAAACCTTTGTAGTTCACTCCATCCCATTCGAAACTACAGACAACTCCACAAATCAAGTGGATTAATTACCTGGAAGGGTTTTAGTTGGTAATTAAGTATCGAAAAGGAAAAGGTGATGTCGCAGCCGATTGCCTCAGCTGACCACCCATTACTCTATTGTCTACATTGATGAGTATTCAGGGTTACAACACCACTGCTTGGCCACAATTATATTCGTTATACTGTGACTTCTCCGTAATTTATCGACAACTTTAGTGCGACATGTTATCTAGCACTGACTACTTCCTAAAGGACACCTTGGTGTATAAGCTCAGACAACTTTGTGTACTGACCGGTGTGTACCAATCGGTGAGCACTGACAGAAACTCATTTGGGACATACACTACAACAATACTGCGAGACATTTTGGAGTCTCAAAAAAACTTGTTATCCTCTAAAAGTAGTTTTAATGACATTCACTTAAATCTGACGTCAACAAGTACATTTGATCGTGTGTGGTTTCTGCCATTGCTAAATTGCTGAAATGATGACAAGGACTGTACACACCCCTTCCAATTCCTAGTTGACCATGGGAATCTATTTCTATGGACTACTTGATGGGATATCCTACTACCAAACATCAACATGACATGAACTTAGTAGTAGTCGACAAATTTTTCAAGATGGCTATACTTATACCATGCAAGAAGACTACAACAACATAGCAAACTGCTTATCTCTTCTTCCAACATGCGTGGAAACATTATGGCTTCCCGATGACCATTATTTTTTATAGAGATGCTATATTTTTCAGCACCTTTTGCAAAACTCTTTGGCAATAGCTTGACATGAGAATTTCTCTGTTGATAACCTTCCATACGCATACAGATAGACAGACAGAAGTTGTAAATGGCTTGTAAGTACAATTGCTTTGCATGTACAACCACAAGCATTGTCAAAAATGGGATGAAAACCTTCCATACATACAACAAAAATATAATCGTGCTCAACATAGTTCCACAGGAAGGATTCCATTTAAGATATATTATGGATTTCAACCCTTAGTGCCTATTGACTGGATCAGTCCATCGACACAGTTGAATGACATCGACTTCAAAGGACGAGAAGTGGAGAAAGCGTTAAAATTCAGAGATCAAATCTACAACATCCAGAAGCAACCATAAGAAACGTTGCAATGAGCTAGTGAAAAAACTAAGGCATGACATGACAAGCATCATATTCCTCATTCATTCCAAATTGGGGATCAGGTATGGTTACATATAAAGAAGGAGCGCTTCACTATCCTATAGAGAAAGATGAAACCTTTGTGATATGGTCCATACAATATCCTTAAATAGATTGGAGAAAATGCTTTTCAACTTGAAATTCTTACATGCCTTGGCCTACATCAAGTCTTTAATGTATATCTACTTCAACCATACCATGCACCATTTTTTGGAACATAATGACTTGCAGATAGCAGAACCCAAAGACATGCATCCATATGTTCAGGAACCTCTTGTTTGCGACACCATTGTGGGACGACACATGCGCCATATAAGGATGAACTCCATTCCCTTGTTTCAAGTGGCTAAATATGGATAGCTCCCCACGCAATGAAAATGGTAGTCTACTACAGAGGTAGCCAACAAGTTTCCTCAACTAAACGAATACAAAATGGATACCATTGTTTCTTAAGGAAGGAGGAATGATCCAACCCGCAATTAGCATGTTGTTGAACTTCGACAAAGGCTAGCACTTCGACTGATTCAACAAGTTCAACATCGGCTTTGACAAGTGTGAACCTCGACACAACTGACCTTGACTACTTCAACTACCTCAACTAATTCGACTACTTCGACGAGTTCATCATCGGCTTTGACAAGTCTAAACCTCAACACAACCAACCTTGACAAGTTTCGCACTCGACATGCAACATCTTAACATGCCTTGTCGACATCGACAACTATCAAACATCGACAAAATGTCTCTATCTTCGAGTTGTCTGTGACGATTGAACTTATGAACCATTATAACTTCTTGTAACTGAACATAATGGGTAGTCACCCAAGCATATTAGCATTCTATATAAACATGTACATTACTGTAACAATAAAATCAACCTTCATGGAGAAGAAGTAATAATAGAAATTGGTTCGAATTCTTACATTTTAACTGTGTGCTTACTTTCTATCGATATAGTGTATTTCTTGCTTTACTTGTTATTTTTATATGCTTCCACCATAACAGTTCTCGACTAATTCAGTTGACTATTGTCCCCAGCATGCATTTGGGAAACACCGGGATCAATGAGGAACACACTAGTACAAAGTGAGGAATTAATGACTAAAAAAATGACTAAAATCTAGCTATAAACGACTATTTTTGAGTTGGTGACTAATAGTAGCTAATTTCCCCCATCTTACAGCTTGACTAACTCAGTTGTATTTCACTTAGTCATTAATAGGTTGACTTATTAGTCATTGGTTTAGTTATTGATTTAGTCACAGATTTAGTCATTGATTTAGTCATAAATTGCAACAATTAATGAGAAAATATACGACTAAATAAACTACTAGATGATAACATATTAATGACTAAGATAAATATAACTAAACCTTAGTTGCGCTATAAGATACGGGAGATTATCTACTAATAGTCATAATGAAAATTTAGTCCTTTTCGTAGTCACAAATTTATGTTAGGGAATGGAGGAATCGAACCACCAACCTCCTGCCTATAATTAGGAAGGTTCTCTACCATTCAAATAGCACCCTTTAAGAAGTTGTTATTTCTTGATAATGATGATATTCAAACAAATTTTGCATCATTCAAGCATACAAAATAATGATTATCAAGTTACTATAGATCCATAATGGCTTACACTGTACTAGTCCTTCAAGTCCTTTTTGCACTTACTAAATGCATTTGAAAGACTTGAAGGACTATTACAAGGTAAGCCATTATGTATCTATAGTAACTTGATAACCATTATTGTGTATGCTTGAATGATGCAAAATGAAAAAATCCTAGAAATTTATAGGAATGACAAGCATGCATCCAATGTTAAACTATCTACCAAGTCATCTAGAGTCATGCCAAGATATCTGAATTTCACTGAAAATTCATAAGTAACTTGAAGATAGTGGTGGATGATGTCATGGAAAGGAGAATTCCAGTTTATATAGAAGCAAAAGATGAGCAAATGGAGAGACTCATCACCCAAAATGTATATAGAATAGTAAAAAGAAATATACAACTAATTCCATTTCACATCAATAAGAATGGGCATTAACTATAAGTACTCTTAGCCACTAGATAAATGGAAATGAAATGAGATGAAATATTAGCAACAATACCTTCGAGTTTGCTTGCTGGCAAGAAGTATGAATACTTATGTCATCATTTTATTCAGAGGTGACTTAGACAACCACTAACCTGCAATCAAGGAAAGAAACCATGTTCAGATTGATATATAAATAAAATAAAATAAAAGTTTAAGATAGACTATGCCAATCCCATTATCATTTATACCTCGAAAGAGAACTAGAAAATCTCCCAAAACTGTTCAACTTTGTCCAAAATGCCAACTTGGAATGCCACTATTTTTTTATTTTTTTTTTAAATTGAAAACATGAAAGTAGTAATTTACTCTACCTATCTATGGGATGCAAACTCCCATAGTTGTACAACATAATTAGTCAAGCACATGCAATAAAATTATAAATGGATAAAAAAAAGAAAACAATGTGGTTTATACCTTCCTTTATATACTCATATATATATATTCTGAGGACTATTTGTCTCTTAGGATACAAGTCACCAACGAAACAACGGACATACGTGAGAGATAGATAGATAGGTAGTTGTAGGGAAGAGTGAGAAAAATACAGACCTCAAGGTATTAATCAAAACATTCTAGAAATGAGGATAAACTTTCCATCCCATTTCTGTAATAAATGGCAGTATTTTAGGACAGTCATACATTAAGCCTAATAGAATCTCCTTTCAAATGTGCAGAGGAATCCTTAAGAGAATATGTTAATTCCCATTGCACTAAATGGTTTATTTGCACCCTAGCTAGATTTAGAAATTTGTATATTCCCATGACCATATTCCAAACCTACCAGTTCTGATATCTTTGTTCATACCAGAAAACTTATTTCAATTGACATAATGAATTACCTATTCAAAACTAGAGGTTGACATGGTTTGAACTCCTAAAAAGAAATTCACACCCTAAAGCTAAGCAAAAAATATGAATATGGTGACAATTATGAGTCATTTTCCTCTCTGTAGAAGTGGGTTTTATTATCGAACAAACCCTAGAGACCTTATAAGGATCTGATTTCAAATTGTTGTAGTGGCTTAAGATATTTGGCTAATATTTGAATAAAAGATAACATAAATAACTATTCTATATTATATTTTTTTACATTTAGTTGTTGTTTTTGGTTTTAGTTGTGTACTTTGATTCACAAATCCAATACCTACATTATGTTGTATCAAAGTAGAGATAACCTTGAGCAGTGAAGACTCTTTATTTTGGAAGACAATTCCAGTGGAAGTGTTGAGGTTGGGTATAATTGTTAGAGGAAGAGTGTGTGGATTCTGAATGAGTTGCTAAGAGAGAAAAAGGTAGTTCGAGTTCACTTAAACACTCAAGGGCACATAATCTATTGACCTGGTAGAAAAGCATGATAACAACTGGTGTTTTAACTTTCCCCAAAAGATGGACATTATTTCAACCTCATACAGTAGTAAAGTGGCATTTTTTAGCATGTCTATGGGTAAAGAAAACATCAAAACTTCCCAGAAGCAATAATGTGGGTGAAAGAAACAACTACTCTCCAATTCTAGGCAATTTTTGGATGAAAAGGACATAGAAAAACCTCACATCTCAGTTATGGACCTTATCATATATATAACAAGTCTCCCAGCATGGCATATGTGAACTATTCATGGATTAATGGTATCCATAGATTAGGATCAAAGGAAGGATGTTGTCATACACGGGGTCAAAAACTATCCTCCACAATGGATCTATCCACCAGAAAAGGTTGAAAACCCCTCAACTAGAGGACAACCCATCGTGAATCGAAATAGTTGAATGATTCCTTAAAGAAGACATAACATTCCCTCTAATGGTGAATGCTACTATGCATAGAAATATGGAGGTAAATGGTGGCCTAATCGTTAGGAAATTCTCTACAGGAAAGTTTGGAAAACAAGGTTCTTCCCCATTGTTCCTAGACTACGATGGTCATGAGACTTGCTCCATTACATATCAAAAAGAGTTTTCCAAGATAGTATGATGACTTAACTTACAAATTTATACTGAGAAAATTCCTTTAAATGGAAGGTAAGGAGTTTCGAACCTATGAAAATTGGGCATCCATACTAAGGGGGCAATTAGTAGGCATTTCAAAGTGTGAAATATCAATCATAGAATGCAAGATGTTTATCATATAAGAATCCTCTTCATAAATCTAATTCACATCAAACTCCTTTCCCCAGGCATACATGATTGCAGACTCTAGGTGCTCCGCCTCATTCTATGTAGGTGGCAATGTATAAAATGGTATCTTTCATGAACCATCACAAGAACATCCATAAACATAGTAGTAAATATAAGTACATGCATACCTATAGAAAAAGGTTCAATGGAAAATGAATGCATAGTAGGAACTAGGTTAATTTTTACACAACGCAACACTGAAATGAACTCAAATACCTTCATTCTAGTCATGTAGAACAATCCTAGCAGCTACTATGGTGTCTTCTACACCGCCTTTCTTTAGCTTCCATGAATTGATGCGATCTTTTTCAAAAATTCATCAACTGAACTGAACCTAGGTAGCTTGTATAAGGACATCAACTTGTCCGATGGACACAAATTCAAAATATCCTTTACTGAAAATTTGTTCATATGTAACATTTGATTAGAAAACACATGCACATATCGAATAGATTATACAGTTTTTTATTAGCATTGATGATTGCAAGGAAATAAAAAAAATGCTATTAATGGAAGTGAATGAATTATATGTCGTTCAATAATCAGTTCAAAGATCCTTGCAATCTCTACCACACAGACAACAAACACACACATGTAGCTAAGGTGTGATTTTTCCTTTCTACATTAACCATATTAGTATGATATTTGTAAATGTGTGTACAAGGTTCCCATTTTAATGTTCCAATGTGCCATCATTATCATATTATTGTTATCATATAATGTGTTCACTATTTTTAATGTTTCCTTGAATAAGGGTGATGAGACAACTTGCATTTACAGATAACAGCTAGTGATTGTTACCATCACTACCTGTTTGATAACTTAGATATGACAGGTTTTTCCATCTTTGGGAAGAACAAAACAGGCAACAATCTTGCATAATGACTACATATTAATATAAATTGACCTTGAGAAGTAGAATCTGTTTTTCCTTAAAACACCAAATATGATGTTTATACTATATAGAAGATGTCAAACAACAAAGAAAATAAACTTATTATCAAGACATAAGGATCCTCCAATTTTTCAATCCCTTTGTAGTTGCGAAGAGAAATTGTTGCATTAGTTTCACTAGGCTTAGCCATCACAACTCCAGGGAAATCTAATAGTTTGTCATGCTTTTCTAACTGGACTTCCTGCATCACTCTTGTTAATCCTGGAGTGGCCCCCACATTGACAACATGTGATCTTGTTATGTTATTTATAAGGCTACTTTTACCAACATTATGAAGCCCCACAACACCAACAAGAATGGATGTCTTCAGATGTAAGACAAGCATAAAAAATATGAACAACACAATTGTTTTGGAGGTAAACAAACACACAAATATCACTGAACAAAATCTTAAGCATCTACTGAATCCTGTAACTTGCATCTTTTACTAGTGAAACACAACAAATTCTAGATCAACACACTTACACATCTGATGCTCAGCCTAAAAGAAATGCAAGATCAAAAGAGTGGAATTGTTCAAGCTATGCAATAGTGCAAAGGAAAATATCTCATAAAAAATATTAATGGGAATAAACGACAATTGATATGAACATACCTCATGACTAATAATTTTTTCGCAAACCTTACAAGTGTTTTAGCTCCAATACAATTAATGGTATGCAATTTTGGAGTGTGCCTGGCATTTTTTGAAGCTGATTTCCATACTAAATTTGACCTCTGCTCCTGGTTGTTGCACTTAAAGGCTATAGATGGTAGTTCTTATCTAAGATATTTGAACCATTTATCTACAATCTCCCTAGGAACAAGATGTGTAAACCATTTTTAAAAAGAAGTCAATGAAGATTCTTTTATAATATAAGCTTAAAAATAAAGATGGGAATGTAATTATAGCAATGCATGTCTAGGAATATGATCACATCAAAATAGATTATAAGCATCTTTATATTTTACACATGTCCCAAAAGCGTGATAAAAAACAAAGGCTAATAGATTTTCTTCCATAACTTTGTCCAATTTTGTCATTTTTTCCATCCTGGACCTTGATCCTCCAATTTGAAATGGTTTTAAAGATCTCATCATTTCCAGTACTTTATGGGTTCTTATGGTTTGCTTGCACTTTGTGACATGACCTTTTCCAACCTTTTTTTGCAACATGGTTTTCTCCATAATGTTTATGTAATATAAAAAAGAGCCATATTTCAAAAAATATAAAGAAAAACAGACGGAATTGTAACTGAATGTAAAGATCACTAAGTTGAAAAAATAAATCTATTTATTAATAAGTAAAACTATACGCTTTTCAAGACCGACTCTCAACACCATTCGCTCCATGTCTATACATCGTGTTCCAATAGGATCTCTCGCATCTAGCACCTCCAAAATAACATCCAATGCTTCTATAACTTTAACCAAATATTTATAAAAATATTTCTCTGATCTATCTGGGTTCAGGAAAATTTGGACAAGTCAAAACCTCTGAAAAGAACTATGCCATTAAACAAAAATACCTAATTTATGTCTAATAAGGGAATAACAAGCCTACCATGAATCATTCCATCTCTTGATGCATGTCTTGAACTCAAACTTTTCTTCACAAAATCATCTTGTTTGTTTGAAATGGAATTGGTAAGCTGCTTCAAATCTCCATCTTCTTCTAGTAAACCAAGTTTCCTTTTTTGAGCCTGTAGACAAAATTTTGACGTCTCGTGTTAGCTCCATTATTGTGGATGATGGAATCCAAATTTTTGTATACACAATTCAAGTATATAGAAATATTTGATCTATTTTTATGCAGAGCAAGAATAAAAGTTATTACCCTTAAGTCAAAACCAAAACATAGCTCAACAAGAATCTTGTCACAGAAGAGATCCATGCAGAGCATACACAAAACATGATCTCAATCTATCCTAGGCAAGAACAAAATTTATTCCCCTTCAGTAAAAAGTAAAAAAAAATAGTTTAACAACAAGCTGGTCACAGAAAAAATCCATGCAGAGAAGACATTGTGAGAAGGTCCTGACACTAGTACATGTGAAATTTTTTCCGATGGCAAATTGTTTCTATAGAAACACTTTGTTCTCGCTTTAGCGATGAATAGAAGCCCAAATTTTTGTCACAAAATTATCGTCGCATTAGCCACACTTCGAATATTCCGTCAATATAGCATCATAACATCGATGACACGTGGTGATTGTGGCCTATGCTTTGAAAACCTATGGGTGTAACTATAGTGATGTTTAAATGTCGCTAGAGCAACGTATTTGAGGTGCTATAGCGACATAAAATTGCAGAAAATTCATGTGCCTAATTCATAATGCGTCGCTAGAGCAATGTCTTAGAGTCGCTATAGCGATGGAGGATTGTGGCAAATTCATGTGCCTAAGTCATAATGCATTGCCAGAGAGACGTATTGATGTCACTATAGCACTGCACATTTGTCGAAATAGGAATGAAAATGCATCGCTATAGGCATGAAAATATAAAATTCAAGGGATTGATATAACAATGATAATTTGTGGCAAATTAGAAGTGATTAAGCACAGGTGTGTCTCTATAGAGATGTCATTGTGTCACTATATCAACACCAGTACGTTGCTATAGCGATGGTTACTATGTATGTTTAAAAAAAATATAGATTTCATAGCAAATATTGTATTTCAAATATAGGCATACCTCTAGGCGCTTACAATGATGTTGGTAGGAAATTAGTATTAGAGACAAAACGTCCTCCTCGAAACTGTATAGGATAGCATATACATTTCAAGCACATATCCTATTACTTATTAGAATATAATTTATTTAAGTCTTGAGAAATATTATTGGGAAGAAAATGAGAAAATGGCATGTATGCATCCTCAAATGATTGAGAAACATCCATCCAACCAAAATATCCTACTTTCAATGGAATCCTTCTATCATATCTTACCTCCATTTTCCTACCTCATACAACTTAACAAATGCAATATTTCATCTCTATGTTATGCTACCTTGGATGGAATATTAAGTTTGAACCATTCCCAACCTAGAAGAAATGACATGATCATGCTCAACAGTCTTGATATACCTTGATTGTGATGGAATCTGGAATAATGATTGTGTTCTAATTGTGTAGTACACACTATATTTTCTTGTTTATCATAACTATTCACAAATCCTAGTATGGTAATTTATATGGAAAAACTACTTAGAGCATGTATTATGTTATTGATACAGTATTGTGCTACAATTCTATAAGTTAGATAACTATTCTACAATTCTTACACATTCAACATACAAGGTTACTAAAACCATTCACCGGAGGACTAAGAGCATATTGACTTTAAAAACGGTGTTAATTCCTATAAACCTATTGATCTAACAACATACCCATAAAATATTGGTCATTCAATGCCAAGAATAAGGCCCAATTGTCTAAAATAAAACAAGCATTCCTTCATAGTCACTACTCAAGCAACGTCACAATGGAATATCCTGATAGAAAATATAACTCTATTAAAATTACCATCAAAGATAAACTCAAAATGTGAGAATAGACAAACAACATAGAATACTAAGATTATCATAAAGACAAGTAAGATGTTTTTGCAGAAAAAAGCTTGTGTTTAAATTGATCTAAGAAAATGGTTATAGATCAGATAGAAGATTGATATAAACAATTAACCTTAATCATGTTGATATAGAGATTATGCTCATGCAATGACTAAAAACAAGACAAGTCGTGATACATGTAAAAATCAAGAATACCCTTGTGAGGAATTGTATGTATATCAAACAAGGAATTCATATTTAGAGGGAATCACCGAAGAATAATTCAATTACATTAACCACTAAGTAGTGCTATTTATAATAATTAAAAACCACTTTTATAAAAATCTAATACCTCAAAGTAAGGTAAAGTAGCAAATACCTTCACTTGTAAATTTTCATTTTATGGAGTTTTCAAATGTTGAGTCCTATGAAATGTCAACTCATAAAGATGCAAAAGGATTCAAAGTCACTAAAGTTGGTATTGGTGTTATTTATATGCATACAATTGGGTAATATAAGATTAAGAAGGTAAAAAACCAAAATATCCACCATAAATATTTTAAAGTTATCTTGATTGAAAAATATTGCCTAGCGAGAGAGAAAAATTCGTACAATAAATATAGGTCCATCCATAAATAGAAAAAGATAATTACTGAAACACTCTGCCTATGCGTCATTTACGGATCTCCTCTTCTTTTTTCTTATACACTATAGTTGTAGCAACTAATGTAGAATATTATCTTCTCTCAATTATGATGCCCAGTGAGTATAGAATAGATGATATATACCATACTTTTATTTTGAGCAATGTGTGTGATTTAACTTTCAGAAATTAAAACAACAACAAGAATGTTGTAAATAAACATATATGTGTTCATTGTTTGGATATTCAGGCTGCAAAATAGTAAACTCCTTGGAACTTAGATTTAATTTAAAACATTTATATCCTATTTTTCTTGAATTAGACCACAAACACAATTACCCATTATAACATGATGTAGTCATGGAAAGGTCAATAAGAGTGACTTCTTAATGAAGGGAAATATGCCCCTTGAGCTCTATTTGCTCAAATCTAATAAAAATTTGAATGTCTCAATCGTTAACATATCAACATTTCTTATGATGACCCATCACTATGATGTTTGTCTGAATATCCACTTGAACTTAAGAACTAACTAGAAAATATGCTACAGATCATATAGTTGAGTTATCCAGAATATTAGTAGTCAATGCTACTATTCACTCATACATCGTAAAATTATCCAAAATTACTTACCTCGAGCAAAATCCACCATTAGTAGCACCCCATCTGAGTCCTATAGCAAGAGAAGGAACTTCTTCATCTTTCACTTCAATGGACTGCACAAGGTGCCACTCTGAAGACACATGATCCATAAAAATGTTTAATGCACACATTTCAGCTCATTTTGAGGAAAGTTGCAAACTTTCAGGTAGATTCAACTCACTTCAATGGACTACACAAGGTGCCACTCTGAAGACACATGATCCATAAAAATGTTTAATGCACACATTTCAGCTCATTTTGAGGAAAGTTGCAAACTTTCAGGTAGATTCAACTCATTTGTATTTTATAATTATTTTTCTTAAATATTAAAACTCAAAGCTGAAAAAATAAAACAACTATGTCCAGCATAGAAAATCCATACCTCAATATCCTTCATGTCCAGCATCTCCCATAAACAATGAGTTACAATAACCATTAAAGTACTTAGAACAATAACACTAATAACAATAGCGATCTATTGTTGTTGTATTTGTAACTTAGGAATGTATTCACTTATATATCTTATGTCTTGTACCCTGATGTTTATTCTGGGATGTCTGTAATGTAATTGAGTCATGTCATGCCCCGATGTTCCGATCGGGAGGTTCTATAATGTAAACAAGTCATGTCAAGTCATTGTGGGTAACCCTCCTATTGTTCAAGGGTTAAAGTCCCCGCAATTCCGGGGCACCAGGGTTGTTAGACTCACCTAGTGAAGTCGGACCTAGTAGGGTTTAGTCAAGTCAGGAATTAGTATAAATAGAGAGATCGCATCTCTATTTATCACACACTCACTCACAGTCAGTTGTAGCACATAGCTGATGAAGAAGAAAACATTGGGGATAAGAAGAAAGAGGTTACTGCTGTCGGGAGTTCATCTTACTGTTTTTGGGGATTTTCTATTTAGTGTTGATTCTATCTCTGAGGAAGTTGTGGGGTTTTCTCCATTTATGGTTTCCTCGAGGAAAAAAACTTTGTTCATTGTTTTTTGTGTTTGATTGATGTGCTTGTTATTCTCTCAGTTAAAGATCCTAATAATTCTAGCTTAATGTTAAAAATCTAACATGGTATCAGAGCTAACCTGAGAAGAAAACATTGTGCAGCTGCGGGAACTAGGTATTCCTACTTTGTGGATCTTACTCCACAAATTTTCAGCAAAAGAAGGTTGGATTAACTCTCCTCCTTAGGGCGCATCTTTCTGTCGAAGCATAATCCAATTCTAATGTTTTTCAGTTTTGGACCCTACACTACTGTTGAAAATTAGGGCTTTCCACAGAAGTGGAATTTTTCAGTGAGCCCAGGCCTGGATTGATCTCCTCCTCAAAATAGAAGTTAGAGATTAAGATCAAAGCATTTGGTTGGACAGAACTTCAAAAAATCCAAACCCTAATCTGCTCCTGAACCAACACTGCAGAATTTCAGCTCCAAATCCAGATGCGACATCTTGACCTGGTAAGATTTAAATCTTTTGNTAACTTCAAAAAATCCAAACCCTAATCTGCTCCTGAACCAACACTGCAGAATTTCAGCTCCAAATCCAGATGCGACATCTTGACCTGGTAAGATTTAAATCTTTTGTATTTCCATTTGAGGTTCTTAGTTAAGATGTCTCATCATACGAAGCTTGATGAAAAGCTTGAGGGAGCTGATGAATTCTGAGCCTAGAAGTATAGGATCTCCCTGGTCCTAGAATAAAATGAGTTAGACTCCTTTATCAGTGAGGAGGTTCCAGTTCTAGAGGAAGATGAGGCTAAGGCCTTACATAAGAAGACGTTGGTTATGGCAAAGAGGATTATTGCTGATTCAATCAAGGATCGCCTCATACCATAGGTGTCCTCCCTAAAGAAACCTAAAGCTATGTTTGATTACCTAACCAAATTGTTTGAAGGGAAGAACATAAGCCGAAATATGACTCTGAGAAACCAACTGAAGAATGTAAAGATCTAGAATGTAGAAACCATCCAGTCTTACTTTACAAGGGTTTCTCATNAGAAGAACATAAGCCGAAATATGACTCTGAGAAACCAACTGAAGAATGTAAAGATCTAGAATGTAGAAACCATCCAGTCTTACTTTACAAGGGTTTCTCATATCAAGGAACATTTGGAAGCAGTAGATGAAGAAGTGGAAAATGCAGAGATTGTAATTACCACCTTGAATAGTCTTCCTAGATCATGGGACTCCTTTATTCAAGGTATCTGTGCTAGAAAGAAGTTAGTCAAGTTCAGCAAACTTTGGGAAGAATGCTCATAAGAAGAAGCTCAGATAGCAGCTCGAGAAGAAAAGATGGGAAGTGAAGATCAAGCTCTCACAGTACAATCCAAGAAATCCAAATCTAGCCACCACAGAGGTAAGTATTCTCATCAAAGGAATAACTCTAGAAAGCCTATAGATATGTCTAACTACATTTTCTATACATGTGATGAAAGAGGACACTTTGCTAGAGATTGTCCTAGAAACAAAAGTATCTCTCACAAGAAGAAGGGAAACAAGAGAAGACATCAT